>BMAO01027714.1:0-208451 GCA_019973975.1 Trichonephila clavata | reverse complement strand
TGTGTGACTATTTATTATCGATATTAAATTGCTAAATGATAAGTAAGAATCTTGTTAAGAATCTGTTTTATTGTTTTTTTTTCGACAAAAGTTTAAGTCTATTATCAAATACTTAGGAAAGATTTAATTATACATCATTGAAATACGAGATTTAAAATTTAACATTTTTACAGTTGGAATTTTTCCAAGATCAAATTTTTTTACTTACAAATCTTTAAGGTTTTATGAAAAAAATATTAATATAAAAGCACAGAATTCTTCAGAAGTTAATTCAAAATAATTCTTGCTTGTACTTGTTTTGTACTTTTCATATTTGTAGTTACCGAGTTCTTACTAAGTTAAAATGAAAAAGACAATGAATAAACCAAAACATGGTGTTATATATACTATTTCTAAAAAGAAAGTATCAAACGTGCTCCAAAAGCTTCGTTTTTTTTCATTTGAAATTCAGATATTTTGGTACATATAATCCTACTTGAAATATTTTAAATTATTTAATGTCGCGGATTTACATTTTAAAAAATATTCTACAAAAATTTAAGGTATCCGACTACTTGCGACAATTTTTTTAAAAAATGAGGATATGGGAATTTTATTTATTGTTTTTAGATTTGTTCAGACATTTTAAGAAAAAATGCTAAAATTAAGAATTGGAAAGAAATTATCATTACTAAAATGGGCAAAAATTGACAATATATAACATAAACGTGGCCTATTTTTACCAAATGTTTATGAACAAATTTTCAATTTTTCTATTCTGATGTGTTGCTATGTTATTTATTTTTAAAATTGACCTTTAGGATAAGATATATTTTAATTTTTATACAAAAATTAAAGCACCTTATCTTTGTTATTATATGAAATTATTGCTTCAAAAAACAGTGATTATATTCACATAAGGGGCTGTAAATTTTGTAATAAAACAATGTTTGATAAATTTAAAGGTTAAAACACTTCAACTATTATACAGAATCTACACAAAAAATTTCAGTTAATTATTTTCAAAACTTTTTTAACAATCTTTGGCCTCGTTTGAGTATTTAAAAAAAACGCATTTCGAGTTAAACGTGCTTTAAAGTATGACATCTTGCTTAAAGTAATGACATCTGCTTTTACTAAAACACTTGTAGTATTTGTTCTGCTGAACGGAAAATAATAAACTTGGTATTTTTGTAAAGCTAATAAGATGGCCTATTAAAAAAATATTTAAAAAATGTCGTTTCTTGGAAAACATTTACAAATTTAGAGTTGTTGGATACCTTAAGAGCTATTAATGAGGGTAACAAAGCTGGCAAACCTAATTATGCGATAAGAATAACACATAATCTAAAAACCACTTTCTCCTAAAATCCACATAGACAAGGTACATTTATAATCAAATCCCTGTTTAACTTCAGCTCTACATATTCATCTACATGAGGAGTATTTAGTAGAATCAGAGACTCAAATATTTAGCATAGAATTCCCTAGTCACTCCATGATCATTACTACTCGGCTCTGTTTACTGATAATAAAGATCAAGAATGTAATGCAAATTCCAATGTTATACAAATTAAGTACCAAGATGTTTACAGCATCATTTATGTGTTTAAAGTATACAAATACGTTCGAAGCACTTTTTTTAAAAAAGAAAATAGCATACTAAAACATTATAAATGTTTTTTTAGGAATCAACTGTCATAAATATTAATATTTGACTAATAATATTTTTAAAAAATATATCCAATTTTTACAAAATCAGGACTGTAGGTGAATTTTTAGCAATATTTTTGAAAAATTTCAACTCAATTACAGAAAAAAATTAATAAACTTATATTTGTAAAGTATAAATTTAAAATAGATTAAATGCATTTATCTAGAGAATGTACTAGCATTTTAATGTTTAATTAAAACTTACAAATTTTAGAGCTGTTTGAGTAAATATTACGAGAAGTTTAACATTCTTTATGAGACCATTATTTAAATAATATACCATAACTCAAAAAATATTCATACAATAGGAAATATTTTAGTACACTCTCTAGAAAATAATATAATTATCAGGTTCAAAACGTTTTACAGAAATACATCGATAACATTTTGAGTTATCACACTCACCATCATAGATTTTGAGCAAGTTATATGCCCAATTCTGGTAGATTAAAGACCCACTTTCGATTTTTATAATTTTATAAAATTGATTGTAACTTGGCCTATAGATGATGTAGAAGCAAAACAAAGTATGTTTTGTAAAGTCAAAAGATAGCTGTATTCAATAAATTAAAAAATTGTGTAAATTGATCAAATTTGGTTACTTCTACGTCCTCGGATACCTCAAAGATTCTTAAATAAAATGTAATAGTTGAGTTCCACAACACTTCTATAACAATTGAAGGCATTCCTCTAATAACGTTTATGTACAGTACATGACACTTGTTTAAAATTAAACGTACTCTCATGTCCATAAATTAAGGATAATGAAGTTCAGGCAAAGAAAGAGACCGAAGCAAAACAAATTTGACTAATTTGTAAAGTCTATTTATTAAACAAAAGGTAAAGAGCAAAAAAGATGTTTGACATAATTAATAAAAATTGCGATTTTTACTCCCTGGAACAATTTCAAACAAGAACCTATTTACAAAAAACAGTGTAACATGGTTAGTATGATGGTTAATACGGAGTATGTCTCCCGGACGATGTAATGCAGGCCTTACAACGCCTAAGCATGCTGAGTATCAAATTATCAAAATGATCTTGGGGAAATTACACCACTCATCAAGCAATGCCCTCCGAAGTTCCGGTAGACAGGTGGGAGGGGGTTGACGGGAGGCAATTTATCGGCAAGCATATCCCACACATACTCTATTCGATTCAAGTCCGGTGAGTATGCTGGCCAATCCATACGGGTGATATCTCCGATTGAAGGCATTCGTCTACAATGTTTGCACGGTGAGGACGGGCGTTGTCATCCATAAACAGAAATTCTGCACCCATGGCACCCCGAAACAAACGTACATGTTGTTCCAGAATGACATCTCGATAGATGTGGCCTGTCATCGTTACACTCTGAACACGCACTTCAGTTCTGGAATCAAGAATATTTCCTCCCCAAACGAGCCATCCTGCACCACCGTAACGGTATCGTTTAATGGTGTTCCCTTGATGGTAACGGGTACCTGGCACTCTCCATATGAAAGTCCGTCGAAAATTAGACTGCAAACTAAACCTGGATTCGTCGGAAAACATCACACAAGACCACTCTTGCGGTATCCACAATGCATGCTCTCTACTCCAGGTTAATCGCAAGCGACAGTGAGTTGCGGTAAGGGGAACACATCTGACAGGCCTACGAGCATATAGACCAATGTGCCTAAGCGTCTGTACACGGTCTGCCTTGAAATGTCGACCTGTAGCTGAAGAGAGCTGAAGAGACAGGTCTGATGCTGTGCTCGTCTGTTTCTTTTGGCAGTAACTGCCAAATACCGGTACTCATTCAGCGTTGTAACTCGGGGATGACCTGAGCTGTAACATCAACTCACATTACCATCATCTTGGAATCGTTGCCAAAGCCTGGAGATGACACTCGGGGCGACTCCAAGTTCCTCAGATACTTCCAGCTGGGTACGTTCACATTCCAATCGTCCGATAATTCTACCACGTAAAAAAATCATCCAAATGCTTCTTTTGTGTCATAACTATGCGGTTATTGCACTGAAAGGCTTTTAAAGCGCTTGTGAACAATTTTACTTCTTTGTCACCATTCCTTATCTACCCCTCTCTTACACTCTCGTCATTGTGACGTACTATCCGCGCCATCTGGTGGTTTCCTGTAATTTGCATATTCTTCTTCGAGATGTGTGTGATAATTCTACAGCTGAAGTTTTTATTTTAGAGTTCAATTTCTGTGTGATTCTGAATTATCCTTAATTTATGGACGTGAGAGTATATATGATGAAAATAACTGAAACTGATTAATGACAGAACTAATTATATTTCACGTAGAACATATATTTAATTTTTACATAAAACTAAACAAAATTGAATCGAGTATAAACAAAAATCTGGCTTACTTCTGCCATATTTACTAACTTAAGCAAATATATGAATTAACTTTCAAATATATTAAAATTATATATGTTTATATATATATATATATATATATATATATATATATATGTGTGTGTGTGTTTATATAATTTCTTTATCCTTTGATGAAGATTTGAAGGACAACATTTAGAAATAATTTGGATCCTATATATCAATAGTCATTATTTAATACAAATATATTAATACGATAATTTGCTACCATTTTACTGAATAAAAAGCAAACTATTTTCACTATTTGATATGTATTTATTTTTTTATAATTTTCAGGAGGTATATTTAAATGTAGATGTTCAGTGTATTTGCTTTTCCATGTCTTTAGCGTACCTTCCTTTTTCAATATTTGTTCAAATCCCTTGAGATTATTTGCCATAGCCCCTAGAAAGAAAGACGAGAGTACGATACTAAAATGAAGTTTTTTAACCCAGAGTGTATGTATGTATTTGCCATAAGAAGGATAAAAATTAAAATGATGATAATAATGATGATGACCATAATTGTGTTTCAATCCTTTTTGAAGTTTAATCCCAAGTAAAAAAGTTTGAAAGAAAATATCTGTACTTATAACAAAACTAAATTAGTTGGATATTACATCTCAAATTTTCATTTTGTTTCAAAATTTCGTGTAAAATATAGTTCAATTATATCATCAGAGAATGCAATTTTTTTCTCATCTTTTGATGAAACTAACTACAATATTTAGAAGACAAATAGTTGAAAGTATGGCTATCATTATTATGTTTTAAAAACTGCTTAATTCAACATTATTTTTCGTAATATCTCAGAAAAGGTATATGTCTTTTATCGGTGGTTATGTTCAACATAAAAAGAACTGTTAGATGTACATTTTTATTTCTCTCGATAGCCTGAACTTTATTATCTGGAAACAAGCTACCATTCTTAGCCAGCCATTGCTAAAGCAATCTTATTTCTAGACAGAAATTATAGGGAGATCAAAGTACTTGGGACAGAGAAGATCTTTTATATAAGTGCTGTTTCCCTCCTACCAAAAATACGGGTTAGTTAGCATTAGTATGTAATTTCTTGCTTAGAAAAACCGTACTAAAGTTGAACTTCGGACGATAACATCAGAGATAAATATCAGTTGCGTTAAAGATTTAGAGAAAATGGAAGATATTATGTCATGGTCAATTTAAAACTTTATTTCCTCTTTACATTATTTGAAACTATTCTGCACAAAAGGATGAAAATATAAAACAAATTAATGAAGGGAAATTTAAAATTTTCTAATGTAAATAGAATGTTGTAAACACTGATCATAAAAGACACTTTCGAAAAAACAAAACAAAGATCTTTTCAGAGACATTTGTGTTTATTACTACTCATTGAAGTAGTAGTTGGAGATTTCTAAATTAAAATTTTTAAAAATGTAATTATTTGCTTCAGAATTAAAAAGGCTACGGCTGAAATTCCTAAAATAAACATGTCTAAAGCTTCATTTGCAAATGCAACATAAACTCAGATAAATTAAGTGGAATATATCATTTTTGACGAAAGTATTTTTATCGAACACAATGTAAAGAAAATACTTGAGGTTTATTTCTATAATAACTCAATTTATTGGACTTCAAAAATGTATCAGCAATACGATTAAAGACCTTAAATTTTTAATTGCTTCTAATAGAACTAATTATTTTTTCCTTAAGTAATACGTGAGATTTTATTGCAATCTTTAAGAAAGCAGTTCTTATTTCTTTATTACTTTATTTAGCTGCTTAAAATTAATCAATTTATACTATATAATATTATAAATGTAGATGCATTGATGGGTTATCACTTCCTTTTATAAATCTTCTTAAATAGTTTCTCAACCAATAACAGCTTTATTTTAAAACCACTAAATCAAAATACGTGGGATATTTAGAAAAAAAGAGGTTAAAAGTCACAGCATTTGAAAAATACATATTGTGGGAAAATTTATTTCCCCAGAGTGGAAACAAATGGCGCTACTTGTCATGCAGCTGGTTTTCGGGTAGGTAGTGAAAATTCCCAGACGGTTCAGGACGATTGAAATGGCAAGAGCTAAGGAAATTGGTTTCGTTTGGAAGTGCGAGCTATGATTCGATTTTAATGGGGAAAGAATGTGTCCACCACTGAAAGAGCTGAGCAGAATGAGCAGACAACGTGTAGCGAAATGGTGTCACTATTTTCAACCAGGTAGACAGGATGTCTAAAACAGCAATAGGGCAGGTAGCGGTCGGCCAAGTTCTTCAATGACAGAAATCAACGCGGCACGAATTGAAGAAATGATTCAAAATGATCGAAGGGTAACTCTGAGTGAAATCTCCTCAGAGCTGGAACTGAGCTATTGTATCGTGCAGAATGTCGTTTCTGATGTTATGCGACATTCCGCGACATTGCTGTTAAAACTTCCACCGAGACTTGGCTCAATGTGTACAGGGACCTGATTTCTACCAAGACAGGTTAAACAAGTTGGTTCTGTGTTCTGATAAATGCCTAAATAGGCTAGGTGATTATATCGGAATGTGACAGGCACGTATGCCTTTTAATTCCCTTTTGTATTTTCTGTCTATTGTTAATAAATATTTCTTTATTCGACTAGTAATCTTTTCTTTCCTGATCAACCCTTGTATTTTTCATGCAATAATCCCCTAACAGGTCCACTCTTCCTCTATCACGCCTCAGTTTCTCTTATTTTATCACTCTCCCTTTTGTTAGAAGATACAACTACATAAACCACTGTTAAATAAACACCATCTACTTCATAAACGCAAACACACACAGATATGCATATACACATTTATAACTGTATACAAATCATTTTGCTTCATGTTTCATAAACATAAAGCAAAATATAATAGCTTCACATTTAGTAAATACGAAACTATTGTTTTCAGTTCATTAGAGTGAATTATAATAATTTATTAATTTAGAAAAATGTCAAATATTCAATACGAAGCTATAAATAATTTTACTAAATAAATGTTAATCATCTAAAATAGTCATGTAGAGAGTAAAAAGTATTAGTATTAAGTGATACTCCTTTTTTTATCAGGTTAGTTTATTTTGAATTAAAGTTCAGATTTCGTTGCTGAATTTTCATTTTTAAAACTCACCAGCGTTAAAATATTCTTAAAGTAACATGAAGAATTTTTGTTCGATAATCCAAGAAAAAAAACATTTACATGCTTTATCAAAATCCAAATTAATTTAATCTTAATGTAATGTAAGAGTATAAACAATAATATTATATATAAACGCGTCTTTAAATTAAATTTTGAAGTATATGCAAATAAAATTTCGCTGGCAAAAGTCTGACTAGCTCGATCTAGATTGCATTGCAACGGAGAATTTTGATCATTACAAAATACAAGACCATAGAAACCAATGCAAGACTTAGCATACCAATGCTAAGGTATAATTTCTATGAAACTGTAGTTCTTTCTACCCACGTTAGGGGTACAAAGTTTTTCACAGACAGATACCCGACAGTATAGACAGAAGTCCATTTGAGAGAGAGTATGTATTATTGGACTATACGAAGCAAGATAGTTAAATCAGTAGGTAATTGAACAATTATCCTGGAGCGATGCTATCATTCAACGATGTTGGCAACAATCGGTGTACCATGGCCACGCATAACATCAATAACGTAATAGCCGACCAAGAATGACAACAGAACGTGAGAACAGAGCTTGTTCGATCAAGTCTAAAGCCCTGATACGTCCATATGAACGCTACGATGTCTACCTAAAACACAAGTGACTACTACAATGGGCATCGATAAACAACTTAGCGAATACGAGCTGAGTACAAAAACTGACTGTACTGACTGCTTCTCATCGTTGCACATTGCTTGGCGAGTTTGCAGTATTGTCAGGCACATTCGACTTGGAATCTCATATGCAAGTGTAAAATTGTTTTCAGCGATTATTTCTGCTTATAACTGTTCTCTGATCTACAGAGAAGACGTATAGGGAGTTGTCAAGGTTGGTGATGAGATAATCACTTAGCAATGTGGGATATCGTCAAGAATTACTGAACTTCTGGATTTTCATTATACCCAAATAAATAAGTAAAAAAAAATCAAGATCTTGTTTTTTTATATATTATGCAAAATAATTTTTATTTTTCTTCAAAGTAATTTATAAACCGAGCAATTATGATTTTTTTAGGTTATTTCTTATTATTCTGGAGGAGAAATGAATTATTTAGTCTTAAAAGTCAACTAGTCAAGTTTGAAAACCCTGGTATATTAATACCGAACTACTGGGGAACAGTCCTGTTCCCCAGTAGTTCGGTAACTATCTGTGAATATTCGGTAATCTATCTGTGAAATTAACATTGCTGTTTCGTTTATTTTATGGAAGTGAAATAATAATAGATGGATTAAAAAAAAATTTAAAAAAGCACCATGCAGTGAAAAATGCTATATTTGAGAGGATTGTTTCTTTTACTAAATAATCCTGACATAAACATATTTCGCAAATATGATTCAACTACATATTATTTTTATACAAAATGTGTTACTTATTTGGTAAGAAGTCAGCTTTTTTAAAAGTTAATTAAATTCTACAACAAGAATATTAGTATCTAGGACACTTTCTACTTTTATGGACCTTCATCACGCTGTGTTTTTGACCAGTAGCATTAATGTAATGCACCAGTAGCATTATAATAATTTTCATATGTAAAGATAATAACCAACTACATATAAAGTTACTTCAGATAGTATATAAATAAAACACTTTTCTTATTGAAATAGGCTTACTTAGGTTTCCATTTTTTTTCATAGAATACAGGCGCATCAGCCGTATTTTAGAGTATTTAATAGTTTGTAATATCATTCCAAAATATTTCCATTTAATTTTCACTTAAAATTAAAATATTTACAAAAATATACATTTGTTTGAAAATTTAATAAATTTTAAAAGAGAAAAATATACTGCTGTAAAAGATATTTACAAGGCTTTGGTGGATGTGGACTAATTTATATTTTAAAACAATGAGATTCTTATTACAGAGATGTTACAGACACCAATATAAATATAGGAATAATTTTTGTTTTAATATTTCGCTAACTGTGGGAATGCAAGTGATTTTAAAAAGAGACAGTAATATAATATATATTTTTATTCATCACATTTTTATTACAGAACAATAAATTTCAGTGTAGAAAACTTATCCCTTACATATTTTAAAATTGCATAAAGATAAACTTTCCTCAAATCAAATATTAATAAACACATATATTCCATTTAAACTAACAACAACTCTATGTGTGTGATCTCCTTTCTATATAAATATAATATTCAAATCAACTGCTGGATTAGATCTGCAAAATCAAGACAAGCATCGATAATACAACTCGAAGAATACCAAGAATTCTAATCAAAAATCTTTATTCAGGAGGCACATCTTCTATTAAACGAGCGTCGAGTAACAACAGGGTGACATTTTCTGCGAGGCTACTCCATTAGTAGAAGGCTTTAATTGAAGAGAGCTGATGCTAATAGTCCTCTTTTATAATTAACTAGGGTAGACTTTGAGTGGTCTGTAGCAGACGAGGGAAGAGGTCGGGTAATTTTTGCTCGCTCTGAAAGAGATATCAGAGGGCTGGAAGAGGTATTGGATGATGCATTCTTGGAAGTAGGGAAGATTTTGACGTTAAAACTTTGGAGGGGTGAAGTTTTGTTTTAATTTTGGAATTATTTTATCTCTTTTCACAATAGATTGTAGAAAGTGTATAGATGTATAAGCCAAGTGTATAAGAAAGTGTATAAGCCAAGTGATGCAGGCTTGTAAAAAATGAAAATGGAATCTTAGTTTATTCGTGCTTAACTAATAAATAAATAGAACAAAAATGTTTTGTCTTACTTAAAAGATTTGGAAAAAATGCTAAGTGAAATAAAAAATCTTAACATTTTTAGTTGTAATTGTACATTTGTAAAAAATGTATTTAATAAAAATATTTATTTTACTTTATTTCACATTTGATTTCCCTCATAAAATTTTTTTAGATTCAAAACATTTATGAAGTCATAAATTTTAATAAAATGGGTCTAAAATTTCTGCTCATTCTGTATTTTGTTTCTATAGTTTTATAGAAAATAAAAGCGTGACGTCTGAGAAAATTAATGGTAACGTGAGAGTTACGAAATTAAATAATCGATTAATTTACCTAATAGCTATTATAATTACGTTACATACATTTACATTGAAGTTATTAATAGTACTTATTATTTCATTAGTTCAGAATAGGTCATTGTGAGACAGAAATTAACACATCCATTCCCTTCGGTGTTTTCGAAGGACATCCTTTTTCACTTGCGAAGTGGGACCGTTCGTTTCTGACACCTTGATTTACACTCAGAGTTCCAGTTTCATGGGTAAAATGGGTTTTCTCATAGTCATAGGTTGCTGGTGCGATGTCAGATGATAGGACCCCATGATATTTAGATGTGAATGTATACATATGAACGGTGTCATACTACCTACAAAACAGAAGCCGATTTTTCAGCTGTGTGAAACGATATCGTCACAATAGGTATAAACAGATTGTTTTCTTCCGGAGTGCAATTTATTTAATACTCTTTTGCCAATATAATGGTTCTCGAAATGAAAAAAAAAATGGTTCATATGAAATAAGATTTAAAGCTTTCAAAACGAGAAATGATGCCTAATGATTTTACCGACTGCTACATAATGTAATAACTTTTGACAATTGTACGAAATATGCTACCTTATATATATAATTGTAACTTTATTATTCAAATTGATGTAATTCTTCTAAATTTGTCTGACAATTATTTCGTATATTTATGCTTGATTTCAGTATAGAAAATACTTTGGTCCTTAATTATGTTATAATTAAACTAATTAAATAAATGTTTCAATATTTTGCAGTAAAACAATGCATTTAATTAAAATATAAGAGATATATTTATATATGTTTCATTTCTATATGACATTTTTATTTACGTTATACACCATTTATACTCAGTATCACCAATAACATTTTTATTATAATTCTAACACTAACGGTGTTCATTTTGCTTGATAATCGGATTCGAAGCTAATTTAATAGTTGCTAAAAGTTTAATTTTAAAAAATGTATGCATGCCTTAAAAATAAGAAAGTATATAAACTTTTTACCTTAGTTTAAAATGCCATATTATTTAATTTCTAGTTCAAAAGAAATTGACGAAGTGAAAATATAGCATCATTAATGAGATAATGACTTATTTATTTTCAGTGGAATATGCCATAGAACTGGAAAATATTTCGAATGAACGAATCTTCCTTTCGAATATTTTCCATGTCTTACATCAAAGAAAATTTTCGGTGTGTCTTTTTCACTTTTCAAAAGAAAAAAATAAAGAAGCTAATGATATTTTTGGAATGCAGGAACAAAGGGAATTATACTCTATAAGCTTTAATGATTTAAAAAAAAATATATGGTTCGGTCTTCAAAGAAGAAACTCTCAAAAGGAAAATAAAAAAAGTATAAGAAAACATAATCATACAGTAAAAGAAATGATCATATATTTCAATCGAAGAAATTATTTATATGCATTTTACACAGAAAGTTCAGAAGCATAAATAATAAACTGAAATTGCATGTAATAGTAACTGTAAAAAATAAACAATAATTGATACTTATTTAAAAATTTAATTTAATCATATAACAGGAAAACAACTAATAATACTTACCTAGAATTAAAGACAATAGTTTGTTATAATATATTTCCCTGTAATTTTCTTTGAAAGCAAATGTTTTTTTAAAATGTATTTTATAATTAAAGTAATGTAAACGTTAATGCAAACTTCAATTCTATATCTATAAAAGCAATGATTCTAAATTATTATTATATTTATTAAATAAAAAACACACCACAAAAAGATAATATGAAATTTATAAATTGTTCTTTTAAATTTGAATAGTTCATAGTTATAAATTAAGCAATTTACAACTATTTATATAATTTGAAACAATGTATCTGGAAATAATTTTGCATTTACCCATTCTTACAATTAATCTAGCTATAAAAATGAAGATAAGTTCAATACTGTCAAGCATATGTGTCCCATCGCACAAATTTCGAATACATATTCCCTACTTTGATAATACATTCGAAAGTTTTGAGAAATTGGCAGCTATTCAAAAGGTCTGGGTCATTTATCAAACTGATGATCAATAGGAGGTGTTTGAAAATTCCCTGGGTGTCGCATCCCCGATCGATTACGATGAGATAAAGTGTTAATAGCAACACCTTTGTTTTTAATAGTATCCATTCTCAACCTAATGTAAGGTGAGTATGATTATATATAACAATAAAGCGTTCTAGGAAAAAATATTTCGACTTCTTGACTTTGTGAATTTACCGATGTATTTAATGATAGTAACATTGCACAAAAATTAATACACTTTTGGGGAATACTTATAATTAGGGATTACAATACTCGCGTATACCGGGATACCGAATACAGGTATTTTGAGCTCCTTGTATAGTTTTGTAACACTGGTATTCACAAGTTTAAATATCCTTTTTACGGTATTTACTAGAATTTTTTAAAATTTTCTCCACTATATGTTCAGAGATCGCCAACATAGCAAGATAGTTTTCGTTTTTGTTTTTATGTCTCCTTAACAAGCGATATTAATTAGACTGTGTATTTAAAGTTAAATACTACATTCAAGAGAAATGATAAAATATATGAATCATCCAAGGAGGTGGACCAAAACTATCCTATTACAGCTGAGAGCGATACTGCATACACGTAGGATTCGTAGTCTGATATCCGTATCTGTGAAAACAAGATTGTAGTTGTGAAGAAAGTGTGTAATATTTCGATATTTTTTTAATTATTGAGTTTGTTATTCACATTGTTTTTGCATATCATACAGTACAATTGATGCAAAATGTTTTTTAAGATCACATTTCAAAAATTTGTAATAGTACCAAGGACTGAATAATGGCGATTACTTTTTTGTGATTTAAATAAATAAAATGTTCCTTAACTTTTTTTTTATTCTTTATACAGCTATAATTTATAAGTTACAAATTATTTTTGTGATACTTACACTCTCTAATGAAATTGACAAATAAAACCAAGAAACATCTGTGTGTTTCTCTTTTTTTTCTAAAATTCCCACTACCGGGGTTAAAACCGGCTTCCCGTTATTGAGATAAAATAAATACCGAATACTGGTACTTATCATTTGGTCTGATATTGAAATCTCTGCTTATAATATAAATCTATAAATTATGCTGCATTTTTTGTCCTAATTTAAGAATAAAATTTACTTAACAATAATAGTTTCTAAATCAACGAAACAGTTTATTTGTATGAAACCTTTATTTAAGCTCTTATTAGACCAGAGGTGGTCAACCCGCGGCATGGGCGCCCAAGTGTGATACGGCAGAGTTGGAACAGTGGCCTCTGTAGACGTCGTGAAAAATTCAAAAATTTGAAAAAACAATATTAAATAGCATTTATTTTACAATTTTATTGAAATGCAGTTATATCAGACAAAAAAATACCTTCAAAATTTGGAAAAACATATATTTGTGAAAACCACCGGCAGGGGGGAGTTGTTTGTTTGTCGCTGGCCTTGTATGCCGAAGTTTGAGGATTTGACTCCAGCCGAAAAATCGGTGGATATTCATGATGCAGAAAATCAACAGCGTTCCATATCGTTTGATTATGCGGCATGTTAAATATTCTTATAATGTTTTTAATTACTGTTTTTTATTATGAACATAAAATCAAAATATCGTTCAAAGCTAGCTGATATGCACATAAAACAGCTTAATTTTGTTACCATCTTCAATAGCTAATCCAATTACAGATGATTTAGTGAATAAAATCTACAAATTCAAAACCCACATTAAGTAAATACTGACTGTTTAATAATTATTTTAAATTAAAATGTTTAAAGTTACTCATTTTTTAAACGTAACTTAACTAACAAGACCGGTAAAATTTTATTATAAAAATAAAACACTTTTGTACAGTTTCCTTATTTATTATATTATTGTTAAATTTATAATTATTATAAGAAATTTAAAAACATATATATATAATTATAATTAGAATCTAACTATAATTATATTTGCATTAAAAATGTGCTATATTTGCGCAAAAATCCCATAAAATGCTTATAAGTAGCATTGTTCATATTTAGAAAAGTTGAAAGTGACAAGCTTATTTTTCCCCATCCGATGACATTCTTCCCATAACGATTAGCTAGCTCTGTTTTAGGGTATAAATTGTACTTAATTTTGTTAATATAATCATAAACATTGTTTCATTTAAAAATATTGTGCAAATATCAAAATGAGCAAGGTAAGCTTCAATTTTATTAACAGAAACGCGCTTTTGAAAATGAATTGTAGCAAATTAAGTATAAATATATATTTCTTAGAATAATATATTCACAATATTGTTTTGCTAAAATTTATTCATCTTGTTTTTATTTACTACATAATAATAACTATTTATAACATTCAATATGTTAATGTCTTATTATAAGGTGTTTTAATTAAAAAAGCACATTAAATGTCAGAAATTATAAAACATATATTTGATATAACAAAATTAACTACTTTTGCATTAATTGAAATTAGTCCACCCAAAACAATACATTTCATGAAATTCACCATTTACATGGCAATATTTTTTCAAGTTTTACTATAAATTTTATGCTTAGGAAATTTTATTTTCAATGAAATCAAATTGCAGGTTATGTAATAGAAAAGGAATTCCACATTTTGCTTTTGAAATTTTAATAAACACCATTACAAATTTCGATCATTGAAAGCTATTTAATATTTCTGTGTTTATCTCATGTAATAAATTATTCGTTCAATAATATCGTTAAAAAGTGAAGAACTGCTTTAGCTGAAATTGATGAAAAGTATGAAATATTAATATTCAAAATCACTTAAATTACTCGTTATTTCATTAAACTATGAGACAAGAGTTCACAGAATTAATCTGATCTTAAATATTTAATTGAAATTAGATCCGTTTAATAAATTTATTTATTATAATTAATAAGAATCATTCAGTTTTATAAAATAATAGCTATAACCGGTGATAATAAATATAAAGTATTAAGATAATGAGTAATTTGAAATGACAAAATATTTTATTGGGAAATTATACATAAAATTAATTTTCTGGGCTTCCAGACCAACATTCATTAGATGGATAATTCATAATTGAAAATTATAGTGCAAATTCATGTTTACTATTTCACTTCACCAACAAATAATAATTTTGAAAATAATAATTAGACTAATTTAATTTATATGACAAAGATCTACGTAAAATTACGAATATTTATTAGGGTTTATGATAACCATATATTTATAAACGCTTTGAAAAATTTTACAGTAAACAAGTATATAATTCTAAAATATCAAATTTCTTGGAATGTAATTTCAGTTCTCATTAAATCCATCAGCATTAATTCATATCATATTGTAAATTACGTCTAAAATTATAAAGATGGCTTGGAAGCCTAACAAAATTAGATTTCATGTTTATTGTTTGTATGTTATTTAACTAATATTTTCTCATTATATATATATATGGTCATGTTAAGGTTGAAAAAGAAGCATTTAATTCTCTTATTTTTTATGTCAATCTCGATCATATAAATTAATAAAAGATTATTTATTTTTTGAAAAAGTAATTTAAAAATAAGAAAAAAACATGTAAAAATTCAAAAAATAAATAAACGATAACATAGGAAAAACTAGAGCAAATGATGAGAAATGGCAGTTTTAATTTACACACCGAAAATAATCACCATTTTTCATAATATACTATAAAATACTATAAAATACTAAAAACTGGCACAGTGGGACAAACTGCTGTTATTCCGTTTGCTTGGTAGGTGCTTTGTGTATATTTTGTCTGATATCTAAATTTCAAGCTCTTCAACATAAAATCCACGGAACAGATTTGTTTATTCTTTGCTATATGTGACCATCTTAGACAATATGCCTTTAACAACAACTTTTTTTTTTCATTTCTGTTAATACCACCTCAAACTTTAGACTTTCTAAACTGCTGATTAAGCCATGTTGACATCAATTGGTGGTAATGCCACCTTTCTTCAAGTGGTGATATCTGTCAGCGTTAATTTCGGAGTTAATTTGCTTTATTTATATTGTTATATGCATTTTGAAATACTTTAAAGTCCAAATAAAAAGTAAAGTTTATTCCTATATGATAATTTGTTCAAGATAAGACATTTCATTGCTGGAAAAAAATTAATAAGTTATTAAGCAGTGTTTCTCTATCAAAGCAGTTATAGTCGGTCGTATAGTTAATATAAATGGCGTGAAACTTGGCTTTATTATTATGGTATTCAAAGAGCATTTTTTTTGCTGTGATGAAAACCAGAGATTATGTTATGGTTTTGAATAAGTCAAAATAAAAAATAGTGTTCCACGTATGAAGAAATCTTTGATAACTCTTCATCGTGTAGAAGATTGGATAGTGGGTTTCAAATGCAACCCATTACAGAAGGAGGAATACTTAACCCATAGGAATAAAAAAACCAAAAATTTTGAGTTGTACTATTAATTATTTCGATCTATACAACTCTTATTATATACTATTCAAGAGAAAACATTATAATAATTACTTAATGTGCTGCCTTACATGATCTAATAATTAAATGTATTACACTTTCATCAGAATTGCCATCTTTCATCCTACCTCAGTACTGGAGCAAGGTGACACTTCTGCAAATTTTTTAAACGGCAAAATAATGTTGTTTATACTAAAATAAAAATTTCTCCAATTAATTATTATAAAATAATTAGTTATTCGAGGTAATAAAGAAAAATAATTTACCTCAAGAAATGAGACGATGTTAAAGATACTTAACAGGGAACATCGTCAACCTGCCTCTGCCCAATTATTATTTAAAATTTATTTTATTTGCACTGTTAATCATAACAGAAAAAAACTAATTGTTGATAATAATTACCAGTGAAACTGTGTGTTACTAATTAAAAATATGGCAACTTAAATAGAATAAACAAAGACACACAATGAATCGATTGAATGCTGATCGGTCCGTTGTTTTGAGATCCATTGCCATTGGAATTCTAATTAGAATTAGATGCAATGGAATTATACTGATTAGAAAACAGATTATCTTCCACTCTGCCAAAAGCTTGACTTTGTGGTTGATCCATTTCCCCCATTCAAATGTAAAGCACACTCAATTCCAGTTATCGTCAAGCTATTTTCATTCATCATGCTCTGATGCTAACTGGCCTTAACCCTATTTTGATGTCTCAGTTAGATGCTACAAGTTAGAAAATGTCTGGTTTGAACACAAACTTCCTTTTCTTCAGCATTTTACAGTAGATATATTTTCTTATTCCTTTTATCAATCACTGATCATTTAAAAAAAAAAGATAAAAGTGCCAAATTTTTATCTTGATATCTTTTAGAGTATTTATCTTGTAAAGTTTTCTATCTGCTTGAGCTTCAGAGTATTATGCACAGATTGTTCTAAAAAAAATGGCTACATTAAGCATAGCCCTTTTCCCAATACATCTATTTAGAGTCATATCTTGACAAATCTTTTGTGTTTATGCCATCCTATTAGTTTTCCCTACATGCTATTACTATCCGTATATTTTTTTCATAATAATGTTATTTCAAAAGGAATAATCCAAAAGAAAGACAGAAAATGTATCGATTCAATAATCATTATAAAGAAAACTATTGCATTATCGAGACTAAAGAGAGTGTGTATGTTAATTTACCGTACTGCTGTGTTTGTGATAAAAAATTATCATTCAACGTCAATACAAAAGGCAAAGGATAGTTTCTTTGAGGTAGATTATTCAATTAAATAAGACCTGAGTAAAAGGAACATTCATCAAATGAAATTAGAACTATCGTCCCAGTCAGTAGTTTTCTACATTTGATGTAAATAGAAATAATGACTGCTTCCTTCGCGAGTTTTCTCGTTTATTAGAAAAGAATGAAAATATACCATTTCTGAACAAAAAAGAAGAAAAATATTAAGGAAACATTTTTATCTGGAACGTATTCATTGTAGGAAGGATTTCTCATTACTGCAGTAATTATTTCAGCATTGCGACTTACGTTATTATCGGACCTGTACAAACATTATCCAGGCAATTTGCATTGTTTTGCGAAGTCAGTTGAAATATATCTTAGAAACATATTACACATTTTATTGCAGTAAGAGCTACATATCAAAATGAAATGTAGATACAAAGCAAAAAGAATAATAATAAAGTCGTTACTCAACAATTTTAGCAAAAAAAGAGGAACTATTAAAGTTACTATCAGAAAATACAAGAGTAAACAAGAAAGGAAGGTTACTGTAACATTTTTCAAGATTATGCTAAAGAAATTAATATCCATCAAATCATGTTATCTTCATTTATTATTGATAGTTCATCAAAAAAAAGGAAAAGGAAAAAAAGACTGTCTGCAGTAACGAACTTATTATCCACTGCAAAAGGGAGAAATCCGCTACCATCTACTGATAATTAACGAGGTTGTTTCAAGCTACATAAGGACTATTGGAAATGGAACTTGCAATTTTGAAAATGTGATATTAAAATGACGAAGATACACTTTCTAAAACTCCACTGCACACAAATGAGAGGGTTTTGAGCCACGTCTAATTTAAAGTGCATTAATTCATTTATATTGTAGGTCTTCAGTGGTTTCTCTGTAATTGAATCCTCGGCTAGACAACAACAGCACTGGTCAAGAGTTCACTATCATGGTCAATGGGCCACAGCGGCCACGAATCACTCAAAAACTCTGTGAAATATTTCAGCATTTTTCAGAGCATAGATAACTGAGAAGACATTGTTTTTTTGAATATAATAGGAGTATTTTTTGTAGAAAAAATAGTTAATTATGTTTGAGCAAAATCTATCGCAGTGTTTGTTTAAGAATCTCGTAGAAAAGGATGAATATACTTAACTTTTAATATTATGTTACATAGGTCTAAGATGTGAATTAAAAGCAAATTATTTCAACACTTTTATCCATTTTTTGGAAGAGATAACAATAACTTTTAATTAAAAGCATGAAATTTGGTACTAGAAAACAAACAACATTGGTTAATGGAAGTTTCATCAACTGAAATAGGCGAAGAATGTTAAGGTTTAAATCCATAACTATACAATGAAAGGCTTCACATTTATTTGAAATTATTAGTTCTATAAAAGCATTTACAAATCAAAAAAGTGTGTTAAGAAAATAATTTCTCGAAACATTTTTGGTACATTTTCCAAGAAAAAAATAATTGATGAAAATAATTGTGACTTTTAATTATCTGTTACTCCCCCCCCCCCGAAATGCATTTAATGTTTACCATACAAAATAATTTACCACTCAAAATGACTAAAATGAAATAATTGCAGAGATTACTCGTCTCGTGGTTGTTCGTAAATCCTTTTTCAGCACAAATGGATACATTAGTGTAACTGATAAATCGATAATGGATTAAATTTTAAAAACAGCAGAAAAAAATTATGAATGTTCGAGAGGATTTTATGTTTAAATCTCGCTTTACACATGAAAGTTTTTAAAACTAATGGATCACATCTTTTTTAAAAAGAATACAAAATTAAAAAAAGTTTTAATTCCAAATATTTATGAAAATATTTAGTTCCTACAATGTGATCAGCATGAAATCAAATATTATATCTAAATTTGTCAATACCAACTTCAATGGTTTTGTATGGTTGATACAAACTACTTGAAACTGTAAGAAACTAGTAAGTGAATAGTAATGTCAGAATAGCACTACATGGGCTATCACTTTTTAATCCAGATTTTAACGTCTCTTTTACATATTTACTCTTTGTTTGTCACCTGAATGGTGCTCAAAGCTACGGCCAACGACATGCGTACAACCAGCCACATGGCACGATGAATTTCATGGGCCTCTATCCCATGTTACCGGGTGGGATAAGTAATAGCAGCAACAAACTTTTTGTTTGAAGTTGCCTATTTGACACGAATATTTTGTACGCCTTTTACAAGAAATGTTTTTTTTTACTTTCAAATACTTGACATGCCAAGTTCACCTAGAATAATTTTCGCACCCCTTCATAACTAAGATCAATCTCATTAGTGAACTTTTGAATGGTTATTTTAAGCTTTGATATGATAAAGTCTTCTACTTTCTTTACTGCGGCAGCACTATCAGTGAGTGTGAGAGATGTCCATTCCTTGGAAAACGCATGTGAGAGAAATGGCCAGTTTGAAAGTTCGTTTTCAACCTTACAAAAGCCATATGACGCGGGTTATCTTTACCCTTAACAGCCATATTTAGTTCTGGGTCATCCGGAAGCTATAACCTTTAAAATGAAAGAACCTTGTCATATTGCCAGCATCTATTTCCTCCACACTATAGGTTATTTAATTTCCTGCTGTATGCAATTCGACGGCTTCCTGATACCAAACAAATCAACATTAATAGCCGTAATCTACTAAATTATTTGCATAACTCGCCTTATCCACATATTACAGTTATTTATTAACAGTTATTAAAGCTTAACGATATTGCAATGTATAGATGCTTATATTTCGTTATAATTTGATATAAATTCTTATGTTAAAAGTTAACGAACACTTTTAAGTGAAAAGAACAGCTTTAATATACTGTTTTTACCAATAATCTAGAAGAATTTTGTAATAAATAATTCCAAATTGTTTTTTCTATAAAATACAGCTTTAAATGGTTTTAAGAAAATGCGAGTATTTTGCAAAAATAAGATTAAGTATCCAATCACGTGCATTAAAATTTAAGTTTGTGTTAAACACTTGAGCCAATATCACTACCTTAAAAATAAGGATTATTGTATTTTTATTTTTAAGTTTATTACAAAATACTCTATTTAAAAAACTTCGAATTTACAATTACTTTCCGAAATTATTTGTTAATATTTTTAATTGGAAGAACAAATTTTCCAGTGTAAATAGATATATCAATTTAAATATGTTCACATTTTTATTTAAACACTTTTCAAAAGAATTTATTGCTTGCATTTTCCCCCCAAAATATAATTTTTATGCAGTTTATTTCAATAGAAAATAAAGTATAATATCCTAACCTTCATTAAATTACATTTTATTAATACAAAATTCTTACAATTTGAACACACTCCTTAAATTTATAATTATTATATATATTTAAAATAATTAAAGGAATTAAAGTCATATTATTTAAAATATAATCATTCATAGATATTAATATTTTATACTTTATATTATACAATTTCGATGAAAATCCAAGAAAAATTCTGCACCTCGAATAAATTGGTTGTTAACTGACGAAATATTACACCTGGAAAAAAATTTTTTGTTTCGAGAACTTATTTTCCTTTAAATCATGACAAAATGCACACATTTTTAAGCCAACAAAATTCAGCAAACTGATTAATCTCTATATAAACACTTACCGTTTGCATTACTCCCCACAATAGGTTACTTAACGTTTTATAAACTAATACGTTAAAAATTATAATTTCTAGGAAGTTTGTTCCTGTCAAAATTTTCGAGATGGCTACTTAATCATATATTACAAGTTTCCAAAGTTTAATGCAGTTCTAGATGCGCATTAATGCCAAGCGATAGACACAAACCAAATGAATAAAATCAATTTTCTACTATGGGATACTTCACTATTAACGTTAAATTTTTAATTAATGCTACATCACTGTAAGGATAAATTTTTGAATGAACGTTAAGCATAATTTTACATGTGTATAAATTGTTTGTTTAACATAAAAACATCATTAAGCTTAATGCATTTATTAAGTAGTATCTTCATATATATATTTTTTTTAAATTTTTTTTTTATTTATTAATACATTGTGATTTTATGGATGACTTTTTCGGAGAGAAGTATCACCTACGATAGCTAGTAGATTCAGATTTGTATGAGTAATGTTACAGCAACTTAATGACACGGGCATAATGATGAACGGTCAGATGGGCTTCCTTTCTTACAAGCCGGACACAATGCTCATTATTAGCAAGTAACGCAGGAATACACATGACCCCCATACGTTTCCTTGGCTCAAGTGTGTCGGGTGTTTCTTCTTATCATATACATCTAAAATATAAATATTATTAATTTTCATTTTCTCTAAAACGTCCCTGTTTCATATAATATCATTACAAATGTATATAATATACATCTGGTATATATAATATATCTGAAAATTACGAGGAGTGTCCGGAAACTAAGTTTCGTTTTGAAAAAAATGAACCTAAAAATATTTTTTCCAAAACAAAATTTATTTTTACATGAAAGAGAACAATGGGAATCATTTCCTATATAGTGACCACAGTGCTTCTCAAACTTTCAATGTATGCGACACAATTTTCAATTATAATTTTTATCACGCCCCCCTCCGTACAATAAAAATAATATACTCAGACTCTAAAGCTATGATACGACTTCAATTATAAACCACACACATTATCAAGACAAGTATTAAATTTTATGTGACAGCCCATGGAAAACTCACAAGTAATTATTATACCTGTTCTTAACTTAGTATTGATGAATTAATTATCAAATACATTGTGCAGTACCAGTAGGACACACAAGAATTTTTCCAGGGTTGAAAGTCCACCAAACTTGTATCACACTTTAATTCCCAGCCCAAAATTTCTTTTGATTTTTTTTTTATTATAGGGAACAAAAAACAGCAAAAAATAAATTATTGAATAAAAAATTAGCATGGATTAAGAAAATTTATTTTTAATTACACAAACAGTTTATTAAATTTTACGTACTATACTCATAGGATTGTAATCCATTGAAAAAGAAATCAAGAGATATTAGAAGATCCGGATTCGGTCACTTCTTGTGTGTGCCACTTGGAGTCCTGATACATTTATAAATATATTATATCAGTGTAAATGTATCAAAATGTATTTTTTTGCATCTTTTATGTAAATTAATAATTTTTAAAGATAATCTTTTATTTTCGACTTTTCAAAATGCTCGCGCCCCCACTTAGGGCTATCACGCCCCGCCCCTAAGGGGGCGCAATCCACAGTTTGAGAAACTCGGAGTTACTACCATTGCCTAGACTTTTTGCACACAACGGGAAGTCAACTTATAGATAACATCTTCAAGTAAAGATGCCGCCAGTGAAGGGAACCATTGCTAAGCAGGTTGACGATGAATTTAACTGGCTTAAAGCAGTCGTCTTAAACATTTTGAACCTTCACTAACACGTTTGAAAACAACATAATCTGGATGTAATGAAGTACTGACAAGTAACCAGAGAATGACTCAGTACGAAAAGGTACTTAGCTTCCAGACACGCCTTTTATTTTGTAATTATAATATTTCTGAATAAATATTGGTAAATTTTTATGAATTTGGTAAATACTTTTCCTTGTTTTTTCAAATATTTTCTGTAGTAGCTCTATCAATATTTGGGAGTACTTTATATCATGTAATTAGTCATTTTGCATAAATGTCAGTTGGGGTTCCTACATGACCTTTAAAAATGTATATATATATTTTTTAACTCTGCAGTAAATATTAATTAAGATAGGTATGTGCGTATCGAAAAAAATTATTCTTATTATGCATTGCATTCTTCCTTTTTCTTTTCAAACGAATAGTAGCAACACAAATTAATAACAACTAAATAAAAATATTTCATTCTTAGGAAAATTAATATTTCATGAAAGTAATGAAAAACGAGAATATTAGAATTTCATTTAACTTATCATAGAATGTACTAGATTGAAATACGAGTACTGAAATTGAAAGAAAAAAAAAAGTGAAAAGATAAAAATAAAAAGTCATTTACGCTTAGAAAATAATTTCTCATCAGTTGATGTTGTCCGTTTTGATTATTTCTACAAGATTTGATTTTTCAAAAAAAGCCATAATTTAATTTCAGGAATGTGTTACTTGTTAACATATCATGAATTCAGCAACAGACATTGCAATTAATAACCCGAGGAAAGAAAGAAAAAAAAACAGCGTTTCTAAAAATGATTACTACTTTAATTTTTCATGAAATAATTCAGTTTGCTAAATCGTTATTCCGAAACATTAAATTTCATGTTTATTAAAAAATTCACTCCCTATTTCTCTTCATTTTACATTTTACTTTAAAGATACTTAAAAAAGAATTTTAAAAAATAAATAATAATCATTAATAAAAAATTTTTTAAAAAAAACGTTGATTTTTTTTTTTTAGAATGCATCCCTTTGCTGTTGTGATAAGCAAAATTCCTGATTTATCAAACTTGCAAAACATAATAATCATTGGCTTTCGTGGCAATGGTTGCAGTATTTCGGAAACATCACACTTAGTGGACTTTTTGTATGCTGTTTTAAAGAAGTGTAATGTGTCATCATTGAAAATGAATTATGTGTAAAGTGCAGTGAGAGACGAGCTTCGTAGGTAACGATATGAAAGAGATTCGATCTCCGTACCTTCCGATTCGTAAGCACGTACCATACCACTAAACCAAATGATCACTTCAGTCCGGAGGCTGTTATTGGCTTATATAGATACCCTCACAACACGCTTCCCTACCAACGAGTCGGTAGGCGAACGAACGATATAGTTGTTAAGGTGAGCGTGTGAGTTGTTGCTGTTGCGTCAAGTGTATCTGACGGCCTGATTGTTGCGTCATCTATTCATGGCAGCTTGTTTGTTGCATCATGTGGATCTGACGACTTTTTGATTGCTTTTGATGTGGATAGAATTCGCCATGACAGCTGTGTCATCAACAGTTCAACCAGAGTTATGAACGAAGGGGATTCGATCTCGATACTTTCCAATCAATAAGCAAATAACATACCACTGAAACAAAATGATTGCTTCAGTCCAGAGGCTGTTAGTGGCTTATATAGATACCACTGCCACAGGTATATAAGAATGGGCTGATGTGCTATAGTTATAAATGACCTATATGTTTTCCAGACGTGTGTCTTAGGTGCCAGTACAGCCAAAGAAGCTACGTAAAAGACTCTGAGACAGAAGGATTTCTCTATAACGTTGATGACGAGATTTTAGTGGCTAAAGTGGATTCAAGGTCAAAATTTGATTGCTACTGATCGCAAAATGATTGTCTTCGTCGGTGAGTCCAGTTTTCCTCTCTATTAAACAAATAAATGTTCACATCTAAAACTAAAATAAACATCCTGCAACCATTGATGGAGCAACACTTTATAGTGGTGGCAAAGTTAAGTTTGAGCGAAAAATTTTCATCGGGTTGTGCCTGGGCTATCTTGTAACTGCTTGGAAGATAATATCAATAGATCGTCCAATGTATTTATTTGTTGATAATCACACACACCCATACATAATTAGTGCGTATCCTCAGAAGTTTTAAACTGTCCCAGTCGCGTTACATGCCTTAAATGGTTAAAAGAACAAGGTGACCACATCCAAGTGTTCCACCGCCTCATCTTTATCCAGCAAATGAGTACCCAATAAAGATTATTACAATCAATTCGATCTCTAGATTTGTAATAAGTGCACTCCACCAAAGAACCTTTCTCCTAAGACTTTCAAGCTTCATACAGTCTACATGGTCCCGGATACTTGTAAAAATGCTCTACAAGCTTATAGACTCATTTTCAAGCAGTATATTTGCAGTCAATGGTATAAAAGATAATTATTCTCTATATTACCAGATGTAATAATGGTGGTTTTGAAAGCAACCTCTCGCTCTAATTCAAACCTTTGATAATTCGAACTCCTCGCTAATTCGAATTATATGCTCAGTCCCTAAAAAATCTCTTGATATCTCGAAATAAAACAATATGTTTTGGTACACTCAATATTTCAAAGTAAAATCCACGGCTGGCGAGACTACAACACGCGATTTGAAGTATCTAAAAAAGTTCTCAAAAGTTCAAGCACTCACTTTCATGTAGAGTCCTGTAGCAAACAGGTTGGAGCTTATATGTTTTGTGTTGTATTGTCACTAAGTGTCTCTTCCCTGTAACGTAGCCTCTTTGATGACCATCTGTCTGACATCCTTTTATTGAGCCTCCCGGTCCCTCAAGCAAAAAGAAAATTGTATTGCTTTCCTTTTTCAAGTGGACAATAGACCGGCCGCACTTGTTGTCGACCATCCATTTCTTTCATTTAACACGTGGCTTTGCTACATATATGTTCAGAAATGATGGTTCACTATACTGTGAAGAAGAGATGCGGAGGATTGTGCATTTTGCGTCGGAGTGACATTACGATTTATGACTCATCTACGTGACTTAGGGCATGTGGCACGAAATAGGGCATAAGCTGGACTGGGGCCTTTCTCGAGGATCCAATGGTGTTGGAGACAGTGACTGAGGGAAAAGATAACAGATTAAACAGATTTTTGAAGATTACAGATTTTTTCGGCAAAAAAGATTAATTATGTACAGTAAGTATTCTTTTAATAATTTTTTTAATACATAATTGTATTATTTTAATATAGGACTTTTAACTGTTGTATAATATTTATGCTGTATAATATGTACTTTTTAAAATACTTTAAAATAATTTTATACATATGTACAATTGTTTTTTATTACATAGTTTCAAATTTAAATGTGTTAGAAAAAAAATTGCCTTCGTGTATTTTGGGAGTTTTTTCCCTACCCTCTTGATAATTCGAAGATTTTCATTTGTACCTCCAACTTCGAATTATCGAAAGTCGACTGTATTAATGAGTATTTGATCCTATTTACTAAATGAAGTAGTTGTATTTCAAAAGAAGCACTATTAAATAAAATTAATGAATATTTATGTAAATAATACACGCACAAACTTAAAATCGTGAAAAATAAATGTTTCTTCCCAAATTCACAATGTATATCATTAATTTATATTATTGGTTTTCAATGTTTCTAGTAAATCCCTAGAATATAACTTGGAGTGACGTGGAAAGCTAAAAGGACAATATCAATATCAGTGCCAGTACATTATTCAGAATGATTCAGAATGATAAAGTCTATTAAAGTGGCAGTCAGTTGCCTATTTTGATCTCAATTGAAAAAAAAATACTTCTTCAATACACAGCATCTGCTTATTTTGTAAAATACTAATGAATCAAATTAACTAGTTTCTTAGAGCCTAACTTCCCACAAAATGGATATTCAAACGGTAAAAATCATATAAACTGTTTATAATACATTCAAAATCACATGAAATGTGCTTATCTGTTTCTTTATGCAGATCGTTTTATGATACCAAGCCGCATTCCTTAATAAAACTACGTTAGATTATGCATTATCCAATTAAACGACAAATATTCATGTTTTCTCTTATAAAGCTGCAAAGATTGTATGTTAACCAGTTATACTACATCAATTCCCAAATACAATCGTGTATTGCGTATTAAAAGCACATAAGATTATGTTTAAGGCTATTAGTCCCTATTGTCTAATACAGCCGTGGAAGATTACGAATTCTCCACTTACATAATATTGAATATATTATTTAATATAAGGATGCATTGCATTAAGTGTGTGCTGTAGAATTAGATAAACATGAATTTCTTTGTCTAAAAATATCACATTAAATAATAACTAATACAATAAATCTAATTTAATGTGCTTGTTATCTAAGAACGGTACATTACTGTACAATGTAATAAGAACACATTGGCTCATTTATTATTTTGCACGATAACGTACGATATTCGCTTAAATACTGTCCATGTTATGGCTTATTTTTACAATCTACAATTTAATCAAATTCACACGATGATTCTTCTAATAATGATGTGTATTCTAATCTCGCTAGTAAAATAACTTGATCAGAGAAGATGTTTAAATGTATCTTGCAACTGGTGAGTGTATATTTAAGTATGATGATACTACCTTACTACAAACAACTAAGGTCAATCATCAATTTTAAATACCTTTGATTTTGTGGTAGAATTAACATGAACGAAGTAGAAATTATTATTGATTGTGCAAAGCATATTGTTTAAGGTAGTTATGTATGGCAAACACACAATAAACCATTCTTTTCCATGGATTTTATGTTGAAGAGCTGGGAAATTACATGTCAGTGATTCGGTGAGTATAAATTAACGTCACACTACAAAGCTACACGAGACCTATTGACGACGGACCTGGTAATTGTGTACCAAAGTCAAGTGGAGAGGGCGACACTTAAACTGGTGCCCCCTCTCTGAACTTCCACACCTCACCAATAGGAGGACATAGAGACTCGAAAGATTTTAAGTGCATAAGCTCCTCTACATTGTGGGTCTTCTGTGGCTTTAGATTTGACCTCAAGGCACGCCCACCATAAATCCGGGACAATGACTGCTAGACTACTACGGCCATCTTGAAAATCAGATCAGTCTAAATGAAATTATTTTTTATCCCTTTACTGCCACTAGCGTATATATACGTCCCACTCAACCGGTGCCTTAAATGCCTCGGACGTATATATACGTCTTTCCGAAATGCGATTCTTTACTTCTCGTTGCTGTCAATAAAATTATCTCAAAGAATTTGAATTGCAACAACATTACCTTGACAGTATTTCTGAACACACACACACACAAATAACTTATTTCCTAGAAAGATTTGCTTTTTCTTATTTATGTATTTTCTTTTCCCTCTAATACATCGCATACATGCGCCTATGTGAAAAACGGTGACACTGGGGAGCAAATTGTGTAACTTTTAATCGGCAGTTAAGGGTTAAATACTGTCATATTTAAAATAGTTCATATCAAGAGAACTTAATCAGATTTTATACATTGGTTACAATCAGTTCATACAATAATGCTCAGAAATAAACAATGCTACATATATAGTGGAAGATGAAGAGTTTTTTTAAGCACTTTAAATTCATTCAAATGCTGCAGATGGACTGACTCTCTTTCGTAGTCTTTTTATTTTTGGTAAAATGTACTGCTTATAAAATGCAAAATAAAAAACACAAATTAAATTTAAAAAAATATATATATACAATTGATATTTTAAATTCTTTTGTTTATTCCTCCAGCTGGGGATTCTTCAAAAGTTTCCAAAAAGCACGGATGTTTATATCTAAATTTAGAAAAAAAATGCTATTAGGATTCTAAATCGAATCCTCTGTCTTTATCTGCAGCATTCAGACTGCAAAGCAGTAAGAAAAGTAGCCAGAAACGCAAACCTCATTCATCATTACACAAGCAGAAAGTTCTTCCAAGTAACTCTAGGCAAAAATACCATCATTGTTTGGTGCAATTTTTAACGCTTTAAGAGGATCAAATAGAATTTTTGGCAAGGGCATCGAAAACATATGGTCGAAGATACAAACAAAAATTATACAGTTCCCGTGAAAAGTAGGTACATATAAAGAATAAATTCTTTATCTTTACAGTACCATTTGGATCGAAGGGGTTTTCTTTTTCTTCGTTGTCTCCCAGTTGGGTTTGCCAACAATTTGTCAACTTAGCACGTAGGTTTATTTGTATGTAAGAGAAAAAAAGCAAGTAGTTGCGTATCAATATGAAAGAAACTATATCCGGAAAGAAATGAAAGAAAGGGGGAAATAATTTTGTTTTTTCCATCCGGTTTTGCCAACAAACAGTCTGCGTGTAAGACAGTTCTTGGTCATATTTCACACACTTTTCTGGTAGATTAGAATTCCATTTGTTCTGAAGGTTCCAAATACATAAGTTTCAGAATCGATTTTGCCACGTTCCTTTTTCAAATCTAAGTTTTGGTAAGATAAAAGTATGTATTTTCCACTGAAAACAGAAGTATGGAAGTGAAGAGGAAAAAATTCTTCATCCAAAATTCCGAGTGTTTCCACTTGTCTCAAATCCAAATCTTTTCGTGGATCGATGTGGTTGAAATTCTGAAAAGTGGTTTTGATTGTCAAGGAATCAAATGGATGTGAATTTGTTGGTGTTTCAGAGAAATACTTTCAAGCCATGACTTGGAGGAAAAGCACCAGAGGAATGAAACATTTATTTGGAATTATTGTGCATTTTTGAATAAATCATAATTGTTTATATAGAATTTCGTAAAATAAAATTATTTGCAATTACTTAGGTCAAAATAACTAATTCCAATTTAATTTGAAAATTACATATAATGTGATCTATTGAACATTACAGATAAGAAATAAATAGATTTTCATAAAGCTACTGATTTATAAGAAATTACAAATTTTTCACTGCGATTGAAATAAATCTCGCAATTAAAAAAATATTTTATGCCATTGATGGGGCATATTATAATTATATATATATCCAATAAGTTTTTTTTAAAAAAATTTAGTATTTTCATGATGTTTTTTCGTATTAAATAATCTATTATTGCATTTAAACTTTTTTTTCATTTGGATTTCGAAATAAATGATAAATGTGATACTATGAAAGTATCACGTTCTATCACTTCTTGCTCTTTTTTCAATTAAATGTTAAGTTTTTTCTTATCTCATTTATTCAAATGAGAAATATGTTAATGTTGCAGAAAATAAATTCCAAAAATTATCTCTAAACTTTTGGGAAGTATAGAAGATTTCCGAAAGGTTATAGTTGGAAGTTGTGGAAACCAGTAAAGACTTAGTTTTAGATATGTCTTGTAGAGTGCAACTTATTAATCTATCATGACATTATAACAGTTATTGACAACGGAAGCATATTTGTAAATACTACAAGTTAACATTGCTGTCGTCCGTTTTAAAAATGACTAAGAATAGCTAGATTTCCAATATTATTTGCTGTTCAATATCCTCATTGAGTTAAATCAGCAGTCTTCAAACTTTTTAAACCCATGGAGCTCCTAGAAATAGGTGTTTCCGTGGGACCCCTTGAACTAGAAGGTATTTTTGTAGAAACCTATTCCCCACACACACTTAGATGGATGTATCTTAAAATAATATTTAAAGTAGAACAATAATAGATCTAAGTAAAAACAATTGAAAATATTGCATTTATTATTAAAAAAAATTATTTACTTTTAATATAATTTTTTCATTAATAATATCAATCCGTAGTCCAGGTGTCACCTACTTATGCATTAAGTTTAGCAAAAGGGATATGTTCTTGCATTTTTTCACACAAACTGTTGAAGTCTAGGTCTATTGAGAATAACTGTAATTGGATTAGTATTCTGAGTTTCATTTGATTCTATACTTTGTTTTTGTAGCCACCCACGCTGAAAAATATTTTACGTATTATTCTGAATGGCAATAAAATGTTTATACATGTGTTTCAAATATTGAGCAGTTTGTATGAATTTGCAATCTAAAATTTAGGATATGTTCTTGTTTAAATTTAGTTTTTTAACATCGAATTAGTTGATATGTTGTAGGTGTTTATCCACAAATATAAAAAGGTGCACTTTCTATTAGAAACTTTTAGTTTAGCAAGACATAGTACTGACGAGTATAAAACTATCTCGTGGAACTCAGAATAGTAAACAATAAAATAGTCACACTCTAGTAACTAATATATATATAACATAAATCATTTTAATGTTCCTTTAGTATATAATAATAAGTTTAAAAGTATTACGAAATAATGTTACTAAGTGTGAATAAAATTTCCAGTTTCTTAATGACAGGGATGAGCTCCTCTCAAATTTAAGCGGGGACACAAACATTTTAGAGAACGTGAATACATTTCTATTACACACTTATAAGTTTCTTTTTAATTTTTTTATTGTGACTCGCGGAACACTTGGGTATACCTCATAGAACCCTAGTGTTCCGTGCAACACTGTTTGAAGTCCACTGAGTTAGATAAACAAATACAAAAAACAAAGTCAAATTATTTTTAATGATTAATGGCACTTAAAATTAAGTATATTTGATTGATTATTAACGAAGCACTTCAAAGCAAAGCAAAATCGTTTTTAGACACGCAGATCTTAACAATTCAGTTGGAACCTATTTCCTAAGCTTCTTCACTTCGCCAACGAGAAGACTTAGCGGCTCAACACATTTAACGTACAACGGAAACTATGCATGCAAATCTTTATAGACACTAGGGCTATGAACCCGGGAGAAGGCTCGCACTCGGTACTAACGTCAGTGTCACGCAGGCTGATGGAGTCACCTCAATCCTTTATATATATATATATATATATATATATATATATATGCCTAGTTATGCCTACATAAATTTGAAGCATCCGAGTTGCTCAGAAAAGAGGGTCGTATATAAATTGAGTTTAGAGCACAGTAATTTACTATCTACAAAAAGAGCACAAAAAAAAACATCATAGAAAAATTAAAACATCGTAATAAACATCATAGATTGGCAATTTGTATTGGTGTATGGTGAACAATAAAAATTAAATTAAAGAGATACAACTTGTACCGAAAAAATTAAAACATCTTGTTTTAACAAATAGCAGCAAAATAATACAGGATTTGCCGTTCAAATTATAGCAGAATGTGGAATGATGCGTCAATCATAAATCGGGGTTTTATTATATCAGAAGGACCAAATTAACTTAAATAATGGTGAAGGTACGAGACACTGAATACATCTATTGCAACTCCCAGTTCTATACAAGCGCTAAACAGCACGGTCAATTCTGCAATAAGATGGATATCTTGAGTGGGAAATTTTATGGCATAAAGTCTTGGCGCCTCTCTTATTTCGATTACACTGCCTATAAAACAGTGCCTTTCGCAGTTTCTTCATTTGTATACATCCCGTTCTCCCCTACTAGAATTCGTAATATTAGAATACGACTGTATGCAATTGTAAGTGCCTACACAACAGATTTTTAACGTTCGTCATGATCAGCAAAAACGCAGCAAATCAGACTGAAGCCGTAGCATATAATTCTATTTTTTGGAGCTTCTTTTAAAATGTTTTCTTCTTTCAAAATATTTTATTTTTTCTACGTTTTACACGTACACAGAATAAATTTTATTTCTTAAGTACTCAATTATTGTATTTTTACGTATACTTTTAATTTAAAAAACGATTTACATAAAAGTGACGTGCAAGAGCGAAAGTTTCCTAGCAGAGCTCCAACTAACTTCACTTTGGAGACGGCCCCTTACTAGCTTCTTGAAAATAGAAGAGAAAATGCATACTATAGTATGATTTTAAAAGTTCCACAACTCGGCCAGTTTTTATCGTAATAATAAAATGAATTTTTTGTGTTTACTTTGTTTTTGTGTACCACATCTTTTTCTAAATATAAGTGATAAGACCTGGGAACCGTATAAAAAATTAATTTTTTAAATTTTTTTCTGAATGAGTTTTTTGGTTTGAAAAGCACGTAAAAACATCTCTTACATGTTTTAAAACATTTTTCAAATTGGAAGTGTATATCTAAACCGAACGGTTTGGGAATTAGCTATTTGGTCACATTAAGGCTGGATACCCTGTATATATATATATATATATATATATATATAGATAGATAGATAGATAGATAGATAGATAGATAGATAATATATAAAATTCTCCTGTCACAGTGTTTGTAACCAAACTCCTCCGAAACGGCTAGACTGATTCTAATGAAATTTTGTGCGTATATTCAGTAGGTCTGAGAATAGGACGTAAACTATTTTTCATTCCGTTATTACAATTAGTTTAAAAGATATTAAGTAAAAACCTTAAAACGCCTAATTGTTTTACTTCTGCGAGTTGTTTACTTGGCAGAACTTCCATTCCATTTAGGCCGAGTGGTGATCCGACGTTTTCCACCATCTTAAAATTGCTATCCAATTTTTATTGTTGAAATCAGACAAAAAATAATTACATAATCGGAAAGATCATTTATTTCGCCACAATACAGTACAATTTGTTTTGCAAAATAATGATATTTTCTATTTTTAAGAATTTTTTAAAAAGGGTTATAACTGATGCGTTTTTATGCAAATTATTTCTAAATTGTTGGTTACGAATTTCTTTTCGTGTTATTAAAACGATATTCCATACTAAATAACTTCAAGTCTTTGTCTTTTAGATCCAGTCATTTAAAAAATAAAATTCCGAAAACTTTTTTTTTAAAGATTTTTCAAAAATACTCAAAAATTTAACTTAACATTGAATAGCTTTGTCATTTATGAAGATAATTGCACGAAATCTTATTTCCGTGTGTAAAAAGATATAATCCGTAATCTGTACGAAGATTGGAAAAATTGCTTGAAGCATTAGGGATTTTAAATTTTTTTGGTGATTTTCGTAAAAAACCGTTTTTACGAGAAATAATTTAAACAGTATTTTTTGTACATTTTTTTTATTTAAAAGTACTTTATTTTTGCAATTAATTTGTGAAGTTTGAAAGCATTAACTTAAAAATTAGGCCCTGAAAATAAAAAAAAATAATAAAAAATACACGATTTTACACTTAGCCAAACCTTGGAGTCGAAAAATAGTTTTGCGCCAAAGACCTTTGAACTGTTTAACCGTCGACTGCATCTAACTCAAGGGTTACATCAAAAAGTGCTGCCTTAAACAGGGGGAAATCAGTAAATTTGGAGAGTAAAAAAAAAATGCGAGTGAAAAAGTTATTTTTTCTTCAATTTTCGTCATTTTTTCTTTAGATAATTTTCAAAATTAAATCATTATATATGTTACATTAAGATGACAAAATGTATTCAATACATTTCTGAGACTCATTTAAAATATTTATCAGTATCAAAATCTTGTTCTCTTTCATAAAACTTATAGTTCACTGAGGCATCTAAGGACTCTTAAATTGCAAATTTTTCAATTTTTTGAAAAAGATGTATGTTAAAGCATTAAAATTTCTGAGCATTTTTATACCAAAATTTCGTTGACACTGTAAAAACTTTGGAAGTTATTGAGAAATAGCCAGTGAAATTTAAACAAAAACCCTATCTCTTTCGGATTTTTAACTTCATTTTTCTCAAAACAACAAATTTTATCTTGCTTACAGGATTTCTCAAAAACTGTTTATGATATCAATTTGAAATTTCATACACGTGTTCAAAATAAGGCTCTTTATAACTTATACTAAAATTTTCAAAAAAAATTTAATAGAATTTTTGTTATTTGAATTTAAATTTATACTTTTCTTAAAATTTTAAATTTTTCTTTATAATTGTATTTAAAAAATATTTTTTTTCTAAATTTCCTAAACGTTAGTATAATTTCGAAAGTGAACATTTTTCAATCTAATAAAATTAATTTTGTAAATTTTGATCAGTTTTGTACTTCACAATCCTGCGCGATGTAAAATACTAATTTTCATTTTTTTAAAAAAAATTGCCCAATTTTTATTTCTTTATAACTTTTTAAATTTTTTTCTTAAATTCTCTGACAATTTGGGAAAAAATGTAAATATATATGGTTATCACGTGATAAAAATTTCAAATGATTGTTTTGTTTTATTACTAAGTTACATTGGTTTGAAGATGGATGTTTTTTTCGAGTGCACAGTTAAGAGGCCTGAGATGTCTAATGTATAAATCTTTTTTTGACATATATCTTCATAATAAAAACGCAAAATTTGCCCATTTCGAAATTTTTTTTTGAATTATTCAGTTAAATAAGCATAACTTCCTTAGAAAAAAATAAAAGCTATGTTCAAATAAAACATTCTTCATTATTAATTGCGTGTTATTAATATATCAAAAATCACTAAATTGGCATGTCACAATTAATTGCTAAATGAATTTTTTTAATCAATAATAGTATAAAATAATTGATTAATTTTGTTTTGTATTTCATGATTTCTTCTAAAATGAATAAATATAGATGAATTTAAAAATGAAAATGATTTTTAAAAAGTTTATTGATCATTTAAAATCAGTGATTAAAAAAAATAAAATGCCGAAAACTATCTTTTTTTTTTTTTACAAAACAATGATATTCTGCATATTTTATGATTTTTTTCTAAAATGAATCAAAATCGTTGCGTTTAAATAAAATGATTTTTAAAACTTTTAGAATTAGTGATTTAAAAAAATAAAAACCAAAAACGTTTTTGAACAAATTTTAACAAAACACTCAAAATACTTAAAACAATCATTTAATAATTTCTTCTTTTATAAAGATAATTGCATGAAACTTTTTTTCCCGTGTGTCGAACATTTCAAAATATCCTCACAATTTTACTTCAAGATTTAAAATAGTAAAAAAAATTTTGTAATTTGAAAAATTTCTACTTTTCTGTCTTTTTTCAACATACAACTATTTTTAAAAAGGCTTTATTTTCGTTTCCGGGGACTAAAAATTGCAACGAAAGAATTGAAAAGTGAGTGTGTGATTTATAAATTCGCACTGTTCGCATATTCGAGGGTTTTTAGCGACGGATATCGAAATTTTCAACCATGGTCAAGCGACGAGGACGACACCTAAGCTTTTATCCACCTCTCCTAAGTACCACACCACACCAACGCAAGAACAAATTTCGAAAAAGGGAGTTGTAATGTCATAGTTAAAGAAATCACTCACACTGCGCATACACACACATAAGTGCTATCGACCTGAGGGGAATAGGAAATTCCCATGGGGATTAAGTTATTCACTGGTAAAAGCCCGTGCAACGCCAGGCTAAGCGGAGAAGAAAGAAACAAAGAAGTAAAAGTAATTATTGAGAAATAATATTGGAAGTACTGATTTTGTGAAGAGAAGGGAAAATGTTAAACGAGAAAGCCATGACACACACTCACGGGCCATACGCTCACATCGTATGCGTCACACCCACATAAAAGTGGTGGCGCCAGAAAGAAAGGAGGAAATTAACATGGGGATTAAGTTATACCCTCGGTAAAAGCCCGTGCAACGCCGGGCCGGGTCAGCTAGTATATATATATATATATATATATATATATATGAAGAATTGAGGTACATATATATATACACATGAAGGATTGAGGTGACTCCACCATATTTTTTTTATTTTCATCTTGTTAAAAATAATTTCCTTTCACATTTTATATTAATTTAATTTTATTTTTTTCTCGATGGCAAATTACACGTGGTTGGTTTTAGGCCTAACTGTTCAATATGGTGATGTTTTGCTATTAAGTTGAAAAATTCTGCTGTACGGGGAAGGTTGGTTCCGTAAAATATATTAAACCCTAATTTTGCTAGTTACAATTCAGCAACAGCTTTAGAAATCATAATAGGTCTCCATTTTAGTTCATTGACTCTTCTGGTTTCTTACATTTTAAAGTTCAAACTCTGTTTCCTGCTATACATACGCTTATTTAATTCTTGTACCATATACTTTTCCATCATATTTTATAGTTATGTTTCTTGAAATCTAGTTTGTATCTTCTAGCTTTATTAGTAGTATAATTTAGTATCGTCAATTTATTATACTATGTATTTTTTTCATTTTATGATACAATATATATATATATATATATATATATATACATATAACCCTAATTTTTTCTGGTCCTAATTCAGCAACAGCTTTAGAAATTCTAATAGGTTTCCATTTTAGTCCATTGACTCTTCTGGTTTCTTACATTTTAAAGTTCTAACTCTGTTTCCTGCAATGTATACGCTCATTTAATTCTTGTACAATATACTTTTCCATTATTTTTTATAGTTATGTTTCTTGAAATCTGGTTTGTATCTTCTTGCTTTGTTAGTGGTATAATTTAGTATTGTCATTTTATTTACTATGTATTTTTTAATTTTATGATACTATATATATATACATATATATATATATATATATATATATATATATATATATATGTAATGAAAATTTCTCTACAAGAGAGAGATAAATTAACATGGTTAATACTAAACAGAATTGCAATTGCAAGATAACCAGACAACAGAATTTAAAAGGAGATATGAAAAATCGAAATAACAGAGTTAAATATAAAAATATAAAAGAATGGATGCTACAGTATTATCAACATTGCTAACTTACGATATATATATATATATATATATATATATATATATATATATATATTTAAAATCATGTGTATTGTACACTATAAAAACCGTAATTTTTGTGAATAATTGACTTAAGAAAAGGTACACTTACCTACTTTTTAAGGACTGTTTCCAATTTTCTTTGATAATTTGAGAAAAAATTCAATCAAACCTAACTAAAAAATTTCAAATGTGCGTGAAATTAATAAAGGACACAAATCACTCATAGTTTTCACTAATACTACAGGAATGATATTTGCAGGCAAAACTGTCTTATTTTGTGCAAGTTACTGTAGATTTATTGTCCGTTGATGATTGACAAATAGCATGTTGAACTTTTTGTTACTTATATCTTTTGAAAGGGCGTAGTGTTTAATGAGGTACACTTTTGGTTTCATATCTTTCTTGATGAACTTTTTTAGGTAGAATTTGAGACTTTCCTTTCTAACTCAAGCATTTTATGTTCATCATTTTTCTGAAATTTACTTTCGCTTACCATGACTAATATCCATTATACTATCAAGTTCTTCCCTTGCTTGATTATTTTCAACTTTATCCATTAAACATTGTATATGACCATTCCTTTTCCTTATTCTACTCATTTACACTTATAAACTATAATGAGTCTCACAACGCATCCATCAAAACCACTAAGTCATTCGTTCACAGGGAAAATATGTAGCCTGTTCATAGAAAATACTTCGGAATAAAAGTGGTCGTGCGGGAAACTCAGTTACCCCAAGAACCTTAAGGTTTAAAAAAAAATCATTTGCTTCGCCCAGAAAAGAAAGAAACATGTGACAAATATATTTTAGTTGCCAGGAAGATTGTCATATAGAGGATACTGATAGGATCATTTGTAACAAATAAATACTTTATAAAGAATAAAAGAGTTCGTTATCCTGGGGTGACTCTTTGCCCCACGCGATTGCTCCCGGGTTAAACAAAAACAATGTCAGGCATGAGTTCGTAACTGCAACCGCTCAGGTCACATTCTATGTACAGCAAAAATGTACTTCGAAGTGTAGAAAACTATGTTGGAACATTTAAATGATCTCCTCCTATCGCTCGTACCATCAACTTTAATTTAAGACTAGGAGTGACATCTATCAGTAAGGGACTGCTTCATAACGTGACGTTACATGTCCAATGATTATGGAATTGCTATATTCCATTTCTAGCTATGCTGTTTTCCCTTCAAAGTAACTTGGACTTGCCCTTCATCATGCAATACGACGTGTAGAAATTAGTTCCAAATACTATTTCCATTCTTAATATATAAAAAATATCTCTGCAATCGAACGCATTTTGAGATATGATGAGTATAAGCAGTACCTTAAACCTGCCTCATTTATTCAAGATGTAAAAGTTTAAAGAGAAGGATTTCTATAGGATTTCCGGTTTTCTATTGGGTTTCTATGATTTTTTTCTCGGGTGTGGTTCTTGTCGCTTTAACGATTTTTAAATTTGTCTCAAATAGCTATAGTCTCAAAGTGTAATGTTAATAAACAACCAAAGTATCCCTCGAAATGACTATAGTAATTGGTCAAAGTTTGACAGGTAACATCGCTATTGAACATACGCCACATTAAACCTTACAAGATAAGTTATAAGAAAAAATATGTACAACCACATCTCTTATTGATTAGTTCTCTACACATAATTGATTTTTCAATACATTTAACTTCTTTGGGAGTTCAGTTTTGTCTTTTTTTTATGGATTTACACCATATCTCACTCATTTCGATTACATTTTTTAAGCATCGATTCTTCTCTATAACGTATATAAAAGATTTGAAGACGCTTATCGGTTTATAAGTAATTATTGTATCTATTATGTAGTTTATTCTGTATATTATTTTATTACATTGTATTTCATTATGTTATAGCCATTCTAAGAAAAAACGGAAAATTGTTATTGGAGTATTACTGTTGTGAAAGCTAGAATTTTATTTCAGTTTCTTCAATTAATATAAAATGAAATAACCCCAAAGCCATTTTTAATTATCGAACGAAATGTTCCCAATATAAATAAATACATGAAATATTAAAAATTTGTTTTTAAAAAATTACATCTGATTTTTTAAAAAAAATCATGTTCGAAATATCAGAATATTTTAATAATGCGTCTAAAATTGTAATATTAAAAAATTGATCTTATTTTTTGTGAAAAAGAATACCTTATAGTCTTCAAGAATGGTTAAACTACGAAGTAAATCCATTCAAGTTCAGGCAGTAATTTTCTTACGTTTTCTTCTTTCGATTGGCATTTCTTTAATTCTACAAATTTATTGCAGGTCTTCTTTTTTTTATTTATCACGCTGCTGCTACCATTTTAATCTAATTATCCTTTAATTTTCTAATGTTATCAAAAACTTCGCACTGTGTGGCAATTTATTTTAGGAAAATTTCTCGTAACTGACAGTGGCTGATAACACAATCAAATTGGTAACAAAATTAACTTTATCATTTAAAATAATCATTAAGAGTGCATCATACTATTCAATAAAATATATTGCTTGCACTTCCCATTTGGATATTGCCTTGGTAAGTTACAGTATATTGTTACGAATTATGTGCAAAGAATTTTTAAAATAGTGGAAATAATGTATGGCTGGATGTGTAATACGTTTATATTATTCCTTGTTGTATTCGTTTTATGCTAAAATTGTAATATTCGCAAACATCGCCGTAACTTACATTATAATACCATTTTGGTGACTTGGCGACCATTTTGGCGACTTGGCGACCATTTTGGCGACTTGGCGACCATTTCGGCGAGTTTGCAACCTTATAGATTCTTCTGAAAATTAGTGGAGAAATCTATTAATATCACAATCTATGACGCAAGCGTAGTTTTCTCGAAAGATGCGTGAGACCTATAGATTTGGATCCCTCGCCGAAATTGAGTTAGTCTTCTTTTGAGCGTTGAAGTGTTGCATTAATTTGACTGTGAAGAGTCGGTCGACCTGGATTGGTCATTGCTTCGGTTGTTGTGAAGGATGAGAGAGTTCTTGTGAATAATCTTTTACATTATGTCTGAATACCGTAGAAGGCGTGAAAACCTTCTGAGATTTATTATTCGAATAAAACAGCTATATTTCAAGAATTCTTTTTAGTTATAGATTCTCATCGTTTTTACAGAACTGTCTTGCTCTTTGTGATTACTTGCATAAAATTCCCAAACCTCACAATCTACGTTACAATACTATAATTGTTTTCGAAATATTATTCATAAAATCAAAGCTATAAATATTCATAATTCTTTGCAAATTAGTTCCCATTTCAACTGAAAGGAATTCAAAATAACTTAATTCAGTTTTTATCAGTATACTTATCTTTATTTTTTTATTTATTTTTCATATTAAAATTTGTAATTTAGATAAATATGTAAAAGTTAATTTATTCGAATTGATATTTCTGCCATCCTTCTTATAATTTTTTTTTCAACAAACAAAAGAACAGTCTATGCTCTGTTAAATTATTTCAATTTTATATCTACATTAGTTCAAGCAATTTTTTAGTCTTGTTAAGTAGTTAAAAATGTTGATGAGAGAGAGAGAGAGAACTTAAATAGTTCCAATAATAATTTTATCTTAAAAAAATCGGGTTGTTTTTAAACTACGTATTATATAAAATATCCACATAATTCGCATTCATAAACTTTTCAAGTTAATTATTAGTATTTTTTTCCTCAATAATCTTTAGTTTTGTTAAAATTAAACAAGAAAAGAAAGAAAATATTTCTGTAAAACAAAAAATTGTCTTTCCAACCAAGTAAAACACTGAAATAAGTCAACTGTACAAAACATCATAAAAATTATATTAAAATGCTTTATCAAAATTTAGAAAGAGCTTACTTTTTAATTAAAAATAGCGCCTTGTGTGTATTTTCATTCATCATATAAATTAAGTTTTTACTGAATATTTCTAGTTTAATTTATAATTAAAGTCTTTTCTCACCTTGTCTTTCGTATTAACTTTATGTATGCAGATATCTTGTGAAATAAAGAAAAAAGTCTTTCAGTAAATTCTTAAAATTGAGTTAAGAATACACACACGAAACTCCATTTATGGCATTTATACAATTTTTGAAGTTTCTGTTGAACAATGCTAAAGAAATAATTGAAATACGAAGAATTTCAGCATTCTTTCAAATGTTATTGTTTGGAAAATACAGAACATAGCTTTTGAAAAGAACAACACAATCAAAGAAAACTGTAATTTATTTGACGAGAGATAAAAGTTAACGACGCCATTCATTTTCTTTCCGATTCATCGAATACAGAGCTGCATATCTGCATTTAGGATTTTGTGAGACTAAGTTAATAATTCCTGTCACAATATATTCATGATTCAGTATTTTAGAGTCTACTTCCAGGGTAGTTGATCGCAAATAACTTCCTCATTTGAATACATCATCTTTATCTTGATTAAATGTTTTTAACTATCGTACCCTATGATGTAGGAAATGACGAGCTTAACTATGATTAAGTACTTATGCTGACTATTTATGACGCTTTTCCTTTTTTGTATTTGGTTCCTTTTCCGTTTGATAAGTCGTAAGGAAACTCATAATTCATAAAATAAATTTTTCCGGTTAGAAGTAAAACGTAAATGCCCTAAACTCTAACATTTAATATTTTATTTGGATAAATTATTTTTCAAAAAGAAAAAAAAATGTCAAAAATGTATACATGATAAAACTTATAAAAAAATTAATATTACTGAAAGCATGTACTTTTAAAGGGGTGGCGGAGGTTGTGAATTCGAAATTGAATTAATATTCATTAATCTTTTATTTTAAAGCAATACTTCTTAAACTAGGGGTCATGTGTTTTGAAACTAGGTTCGCTAAGGATTTTAGGATTTTTGATATACTTTTTTTACAAAATAACTTTGTCCCCATTATTAATAATAATTTAATTGTGTTTGTTTAGATTATTGTTGGAATATTAATCAAATGCATTCATTATTGTGAAAAAATTTCGTCCGGTGGTGTCAACTATATACCAAAATTTAATAACATAAATAAAATAACGAAGCACATTTTTTCAATTTTTACTCAAATCTTTCCTATACCACTGTGAATAAAAAGGGATGATCTTAGAAGTGAACCCAAAGTGACTACACTTAATGAACAGATTATAGTTTACGAATAATTTATCGTGTAATTATACATAATCTATAATCTACTAATAACATATAAAGTTATTTTTATTATTTTGTTAGTAAAACTTTCTTTATCGATGCATTCTAAGTAAAAATCTTATGGCGGGTGTCTATTGTTGCAGAACAGTATATATATATATATATTACTGTCATTTTGCGTGATTGTTCTCGTACGTACAGTTTTTTTTCCGCTCTCCGGTTATTTGCATTTTTTCCTGTAAGTTTTTGCTTCATTATTCCCTTTCAAAATTATTTTTATTTGTATTTTGTTAATATTCATTTCCTTTCATATTTTCTATTATTTTTATTTTATTTTTCTTTTGGTTTCAAATTACACGTGGTTGGTTTTGGGCCTAACTTTTCAATATGGGTATGTTTTCCTGTTATGTATAAAATTTATGCTTAACAGGGGAAGGTTGGATCCATAAAATATATTTAACCCTAATTTTGCTGGCCCTAATTCAGCAACAGCTTTAGAAATCATAATAGGTCTTCTTTTTAGTCTATTGACTCTTTTGGTTTCTTACATTTTAAAGTTCTCTAATCCTGTTCTATGTTATACATACGCTTAGTTAATTCTTCTACAATAGACTTTTCCATCATTTTTAAAGTTGTGTTTCTTGAAATCTGGTTTAAATCTTCTAGCTTCGTTAGTGATATTATTTTGTAATATCAATTTTATTATGCTGTGTATTTCTTTCATTTTATGTTACTATATATATATGTACTACAAATAAAACTCATGTAGAAGTACACAGGCGTATGTACACTTACTGCAAGGCGTAAAATTTTGTACAAAAAAATGAGGTTGGCATCCGATTAAATTCAATAACCCTTGCTTTAAATTAACATGAGGGCTATTGACATAGAGCCTTGTAATTCTGAATCCGTTCATTAACGAGATCCACACCTAAAGTTGCGCTCTATTTTCTAAACTTTAACACTAGCCTAGGTTCGAATCACGGAAAAGGCATGGGAGTTTGTAATTGAATAAGGCCTTGGCGGCAGGGGGACTCTAAATAGTCGTCGAGCCTCAAGTCCTGTCCTGAGGTTGGTGGGAGGCCCCTGACCACCTAAAACGTGTTTTTACTCAAAATTGGGGTGAAAAGGATCCAAATCGTGCTGTCACCTATGGTACTCAAAGCTACGGCTAGCGACTGGCATACAGTTAAGCCGTTTGCCATAATGAATTTCGTGGGCCTTGATCTGATGACATTAGCAACTACATTAATGAGTTTAAGTAGTTGAATAATGAATAATATATTTTACATCATAGTGAGATCTGAATTCTTTTTAATACACTTGAAAACTCAAAGAAATATTTTGCCATTTTTAAGAAAAATTTAATCTTATACTTATGTATTGAAGAACTTTTACTTTTTTTAAAAAATTAATCCGCACAATAATTTTTTAGCCAACAAATATATCGAGATAAAAATTGTCGTAAGTCAAGCAATTCTAAAGTATTTTCAAATATTTTCTAGAATTTGTAAGCTCTTTTGATTCAAAATATATTCATTTATTAATCAAAAATAATGAACAAGCTTTCTTCTTGAATTTCTTAATAACAACCTCCTTTTAAAAGGTAAAAATGATAGGACTTTCTGTTTACTTATAACATTGTTTTTAATTTGTTTGTCCATTCAGAGGTTTCGTTTAATTATTTGTATTTACGATAACAACTTAATAATGATATAAAAATTTATTGCTCTATAAATTTCTGTTTTCCAACATACTACATTTTGTATAAATAAACATCCAAGTAGCTTTGGTTATTTTTTAATGAAAAGTTTGAAATTTTAAGAGACAAAAATATAACTACTGAGAGTAGATGTATAGTTTTTATAAGTAAAAAGCTATATAACATTATTGAAAAGAATTATAGTAGTTATTCGCTCTGACTTATTATTTAAAATTTTTTAAGAGTTACAGATTACTTCGGTTATTCATTATATAATTTACAAAATATATAAGAAATATACTTTTAAAGCATTAATCAAAGCGAGACTTTTCTTTTAAGAATTTCAATTCATGAGATAAATTTCTGAGAATCCTTAAATTAATATTATTAATTGTTTCTCTACGTTGCTGTAGTACTTACTAATCATTTAAGGATAGCAACGAACAATTGCAATAATTCAGTAACAACAACGATTCCGTAATAATCTGTATGATCTTACCTTGATAATTTAAATTATATTTGTTATTGTATTTTATTAGTTCGTAAAGGGATTTTTATACAAGGATATTAGCAGAATTGGTATCTACAAGTGCTATTTTCTGCATTTTTTCTGGTAAGAGTATTTCGCTGATTTCTAATAATCTAGATTATCGTAAAAATTGCCATTTGGAAATGCTGCACAATAAGAGATTTTTTCTATGTATAGTAGAATGTAAAAGTTTTGTAATAAACATATGTTCTAGCATTTTCAAAATTACTGAGCTGTGTTTTACGAAAATTTTTAAACATTGCAATATCAAAATGCGTTTTCTACTTATCTAATTAAATTCAATCTGTTTTTTATGTTATAAAAGTTCAACAAGCTGATGAAAAAGGTACTTCAAAATATTCTTTAGTGGTTTTTTGGTAATTTTGGAGGTTTACAATTATTTGTGAATTTTTTACAAACAATGACACAAAGACAGCACATGGGTTATAAGAGTTGCTATGAACAGCAGATGGAAGACTGGAGATAGAACAACCTCAACCTGAAAAAACGGGATAGCTCAAAATGTCCAGAAATCTGTTTTCCAGATTATAGAATCAATTCTAGAAGACAGAATAATTACATAAAACACTAATTACAAGCTGTTCAGGAATCGCTAGAAGCCAGGATGAATTGGTTTAACTACAAGGAATATTAGGGAAATTATAATTTCCCCCAAGTCTTAAATAAGTTCAACATCCCTTTTGGTACTTCAACTTTTAGTTACTGTATTTATCTAATGCTTTATAAGGAAGGTCTCTATTCTAGGAGACAACGGTCTTCATCTTACTAAGTTCAGATAACAGGGTAGCCCAACTGGCATGGTATAGATAACAGTATTCTTGTACATAGGAGCAGTGGCCCTGTATTCTTTTCTCTATTTATTCGAGATTCAATCTGAACACTGATTTTTAACGTGTTCACATATGGAGAGGATCAGGATACATCTGCCATCCTCCAAAATCACGAAAGGGGAATACTATGCAGTTGGTAGTAATTTGATCTGAGTTGATGCAAAACTGGCGCAAAGAGCTGCCCATCTTTCAAAGAGGCTCATCAATTGCTCTGGGTTAGAAGAATGAGAATATTGTGTCTTATATGATTCCTTTCCCAGATGTAGTTGCCAGGTGGTTCATCTTTGTGCGCAATAACATTCGTTCAAAGCAATGTCCAGCTAGTCAACGAATACGAGATAGTAGATACTGTGTTATGCCGGATCACCAGACCAGAACCCTATAAAAGTGCCTGAGATATTCTTGGCATTGAAATCACAGTTCTCCAGCTACTTCTCAAAAGCCTTCGGGAACTAAGAAATGTCTTGGAAAAGAATTGGGATTTTTTTATTGTTCGAAGATTTCATAAATAGTCTCGTAAAAAGCATTATTGTGAGAGTTGCATTGCTGTCAGAGGTGATTTTACTCCATGGGTTCATGTACCCATGCACATGTATAATCTTGGTACATCAGTTTTTGACAATTATAATTTTTTGTGCATAAATCATGAAAATGAATGAATATCATTTTCAATGGGTTTTCCCCCTCAATGCTCATTTTAACTATGGCTGGGTCAAAATTTTAAAAGCACTTAATTGAGCCGAAATTTCGCATAAGATTCTTCTGGATGACAACATGATAATTAAACTGTAATTATAAAGAGTAATTGATTAATGTTAATTAATTAAAGAATTGAATTTTCTCGTAATTTCAATTGCTTATAACGTGAAACAGTTGGATTCTGAAACCAACAAATTAAAATATCAATTCGCAAAATTTAATTATTAAAAAGAATTATTGAGTAAATTCAATTTGACTGAATGTTCCCTTTTGCTCTTAAAATTTAAGGTATAAACAATTTTGTTACTCCAAGTGTGAAGTCGTAAAAAACCTGTGTTTAATGAGTTCGTTTTTTACCAGTGTTATTTTGTTAACATTGTTTTGGGAATATTTTTAAATGTATTTACGTCCAATTTCGCTTTATTCAATTAAAATTTTTTAAAAAAAATATCTGGAAAATGTCTTTTTTTTCTAACTTTTGAACAGCGCTGCAGGGATTTATTTTTAGTTATAGTTATTTCTATCAAAATAACCAAATTACATACTAACATTTTGATTTTTTATGATATTTTCAAAATGAAATCTGGTATAATGTATTTTATTAACTCAATCCTTACTTTTGTTATCGAAAATTAAATATTTACTTTCTGAGCACTAAGAGAGAGGAAACGAGAAATATGTTCCAGTCTAAAAAAAGTCATTTAGTTTTTTTTTTATTTCTCTTCTAATATATAATTTTTTAAAAACATAAGGGATATTTTAAAATTTTTCATAGAAAATGGTAATGGAACTCTTAATGTTTACATTTTTGTCTTCTCTACTCGGTAAATAAATAAATCTTCTGTTTGTTCTAATATATTTTTAATATCCAAACTATTTTACTCAGTCATTCACGCATTTGAAGAAAATAGTATAAAAAACTTAGGAAACATAAAAAATGCTTAGGTCTAAAATTTGCGGTGAAATAAAAGCAAAAACTCTTCCCGAAATAATTTATTTTGTCATTTTTACTCAAACACTGTTATTTCAAGCGCAAAAACCAGAGAAATATTTCAAAAGTAATTCGTTTGCATTTTTTTCCTTTCCCGTTCCGTCTTCTGCACATTAGACGAATTTGGATAAAAATCCTCCTTTATTTCATACCGCAAGAAATAGCGTGCTCTGTAATTTTTTTTTTTTAACATCCAATTTTCTGATTGCTGTATCTTACATTTTTCACAATTCTCTCTGCTTCGTGGTGCGTGAATACAATAATATGGAACGAAAAAAAAAAGTAGGAACAGTGCTTTGTAAAAAAAAAAAACAGTCTTAGAATGTTTTATACGAAAAAGAATCAGTCTCACAAAAAATAAAAAATACGATTCCCTTATTCATTTATAACACTTCACTTCAGCTTAGAATGTGAAAAAATAAAATTGGAAAACTATTCCAGTATAACCAGAGCATCGTTTCAAAATTAATTTCATTCTTTTTTTTTTGTCTCACGAGACGGGTGAAAAGAAATCCCCGGATTATAAAATAATAAAAGAAAATCAAAGAAAATGTGATTTTATCGCGTGGTGTATTTAACCGGAAGTAACATAGCATTCTCTTTCCAATGCGTCTCATGGCGATATGTAATTCGATTAGAAATTACAAGCTTGGAGTGTGGTAATTAGTTCCAGATTCCAGATCCGATAACTGGCAAATCAGCATTAAAGTATTTTATCGAATCAGAAGCATCTGCGCCTGCTTTACCTGAATTTGCAAATTTCTTTTTAGACGCTTACCGGTTCTAGAATCCAGAGGAACTTGGAACCAAAGGTAATAGTAATTATATAGTTTAACCATCACTAAACATCAAATATTTAATACTTTTAACAAGTATATTTACTTAAAACTAAACTTCCTAGAAAACATTTTATTTATTTTTTTCCTATTAAAGAATCCAACTACTTGCGATATTTTAAAAAAAAATGGAGGTATGCGGATTTGCTTGTGGTTTTTAGATTTGCTTAGTACATTTTAAGAAAAATATGCTGAAATTTAGAAAAGAAAAAGTACTTATTATTACAAAATGAGAAAAAGTTGGTAAAAATTTACAAAAAATAACATAAACGGCTATTATGTACCAAAAGTTTATGAAAAAATTTTCAGTTTTTTAATTCTGATGCCTTGCTATGTTACTCATTTTTAAATGACCTTCATGATAAGAGATACTTTAAATTTTACAAAAAACAAAGCACTTTATCTTAGTTATTATATGAAATTGCTTAATAAAATAGCAGCAATTATATAAACATAAGGAACTGTAAATTTTGTAATAAAACATTGATTGATAAATATGAAGGTAAAAACACATCTACTTTATTATACAGAACATACACAAACAATTTCAATTAATTATTTTCAAAACGTTTTCAGCATTTGATGTTGAGCATTTTAAAACAAACACATTTCGAGTAAAATGCGTTTTAAAGTATGACATCTTGCTTAAGGTAATGCATGTGCTTTTACTAAAACACTTGTAGTTTTTGTACTAGTGAATGAAAAGTAATATACTTGATATTTTTATAAAGTTATTAAGATGGTCTATAAACTAAAATCATAAAAAAATTGTCAATTTTTGGCAAAATTTACAATTTAACGGTAGTCGGATACCAACACTAAAAATACAATTAACATACTTTACTTTTAGTTATATGGTTCATAAGTAAAACCACATACTTTTTAATTTTTTTTATTTTAGTAACATATACATTTTTTTTTGTTTCTATCACTGTAACCGATTCAAAACATGTAAAAACATAACTATATATAAATTGGTTTATAAGCACCAAAACTTCGGTGTCAAAACATTATTTATTACTTATAGAAATATGAGAAAAAAAGTAAGGAGATACACTCTGTAATTTACATTTTATAACATGTGCTAAATTTTATGTTGGATTAGGTATTCAAACGCAAGATGAAATACAAGTATAATAAAATTTTAATTTTACGAAAGGACAATGAATCCTTAATGTAATTCTGAATGACGCAACATTTATAAAGGTATTAAAGAATATTGAAGTATTGTTAATTTCTTACTCATATTCACTGGTATACCCACTTGGAGATTTAATTATCGTTTTTAAAGTTGTAAATAATATGACTTCAAATGCATGTGCAAAGGGATAAAATTATTTAAAACTGAAATTTAGTAAAAATGCAATTATCTTAAAATTAGATGCAATAAAAAGTATGTATTTGAAAATAATATTTTTTTCTTAGATTTGTGCTAAGAACTATTATATTTTCTTTTTAGGGAAAGATTCATGATTTTCTTTAAAATAAGGCATGGACATGTGACAGGTAAAACGATTACTAAAATTTAAAGATGACCGCTTTTATTTTTTATTTTACATAATAAATAGTGTTTATTTTATAAGAAAATGATATTAAAAAATAAAAATGTCCGTAATTTTGTTGCTCATCCATTAAATAAAAAAAGAAAACATTATAAATTAAATTCCAATATGAAAACAAGTTTAAATACAGGAAATTTTTAATACCAAATAAATTTTCATATATGGTAAAAATGTTTTAAAAATTATACTCATACTCATTATAAAACGCTGCACAAATCGTGATAACATGCAGTATATTTCTTCAATAAACATTATGATTTTTAAATATATAAAGAACTATTTTTGAATAACCTTTTTAGTAAAGTATGTTGAGGAAAATTCCGGAATGTTTGTTATTTCTGCTGTAATGGCCATTGAAACAATTTCTACGATAATTTGAACTCATAAAGGAAAAATTTAAAAAGCAATTATTCATTATTATATATACATATTTAGAATTCTGAACATTAACTTGATAATTAGAGTCTACGTTTTCTTTTCTTTTTCATTTATCAGTATTTAACCAAATCGTATTAGATGAACTTTCAAAATAAGATTTCTATCTTACTTTGATATTATTAAAGATGTAATAATTTGTACTGATAAAAAGTATCTAAAGTGTTACTATTAAATACTTTACAAGTAATTCGTTAATTTTTATTTTATGCAATTGGAATATTTGTATTGAATTTCTACTATCTTAAACTTGAATTATTATTATTAACTTGGAAGAAAAATAGAACCAGGAATCATGAACGCTCTTAAAATATATGTATATAATTGCTTATGTACAAATTATATATTGGTTTCTCCGAAGAATCTTTAAAAATACTTTAAATTTTAAACCCGGTTAAAATTGGGCAGCTCTGCTTTGCATTGATAACAATGCAAAGTATTATCTATTATTATACAAACATCTATATCTCCATCCATTATCAAATATCCGTTGATGGTTTTATTTATCTACAATTTATACGTAACAGAAACCGATTGTAATAAATAACTAGAAAGTTGTGGAATGTATTTACTTAAAACAATTTACGCTTCAGAAGAGCAAATAATATCAATAAAATGAATATACTTAATCGTATAAGTATATTGACAAAACAAACAGTTATAAATGCAATACTATTGGAAATATGTACGCAAATATTGTATTTAATTTATCATTTAAGTATCACTAGTGTTAATCGAAATTCAACTACAATGCTGCTCCAAATAATAATATAGAATATCGGAACATGTTTAGAACTATCGATAGTATAATATTTGCAGTATGCCTTTCGCATATTTCTATCTTTGCACCTATACAAATTTTGCATTTAAACATAATGTAGTAAATCATTTTACATATAATATCCAGGTATTTAATATTGTTTCGTCATTTATTTATATAACTTACAGTAAATAATTTCTAAAAAACCAAAGAAATACAGATATACAAAACTTTCCTCCCAATTTTCTTCTTTCAACCTTAAATTTTCAGTTCTGAATTTCTCGTTAATATTAAATACCCTTTAACAGTCGATAATACATCGAAATTACAAGAGAGTAAATATTTTTCCACCCAGACACATATACACATGTATAATAATAATAAAAAACTGTGTGTGTATAAATACATAATTGGTGGGTGTGAAATAAATAGCTATGTGTATATTTTATTTATCAATGCGAAAGGAATCAATTAAAGGTAGAGTTTTCACTTTTTTTAATGAATATTTATATTTGAAATTTATTTTATATACCATTTTGTTGTTTGAACATTTTAAATGAATATCTAAGATAATTTACAACGTTTATCATGATTCTGGATAATTTTGAACAAATTTTAAAAGTAAATTAGTTTTTTATATATTACATTCAATGAAAAATTTACAAATTTCGTCAACCTTATAAAATTACTGAAAGAAAGCTAAAATTTTAAACTAATGAAAATTATTTTCTTAAAACTAAAGTTAACATATTAATAACCAATGCGATTTGGATATTAAAATGAGGAAGCAAAATTTTAAATCACTTGAGGATGTCAAATCAAATGCAGACTGCTAGAAACTTGAATTATCCAGTATTGTTCGTTCATAATACAAACAAATTATATATAAATGTTATTGGGAAAATACATTGAAACCTTAATTAAAACATTTTATCTGTAACTATAGCAGTAATTTTGTACATCGTATAATGCAATAAATATATTACAAAGAAATGCGGTTAAAACGAAAACGCTTAAGGTGAAACATAGGTTAAAACGAAATAATACAACGATCCTGATAAACTACTATGTATTTTCATGCATTTTTTCTCTTAACACAAAACCAAAATTGCTTAACACGAAAAAATTTTCCCACTGGGAATGAAGAAAGCACGGAAAACACCAGAAGAATTAGACTGCCCTATTGCATCATTGGGCAAGATCTATTGTAGTAGATGATGATAATGTGTGTACAGCAACGATTATGTCATGCAAAGACATTTAGGAATTTGTTCAAAGCTCAAAAAATATTATTGATGCAGATTCCGGTGACGAAAATGAAATGAATAATACAGCTTATGTTTCCACAACATCCGAAAAGAGGAACATTATGAAATCATGCTCAATTATTTACACGTACTTTCCAATGGTGACATGAATAACAAAATCAATGATATCGAACCATTTGTTGAAAATTTGATGCTAAAAGAACAATGCAGAGAAAAATATCAGATTGTTTTCCAAAAAAACGCAGTAAATGTTTTGTTTTTCAAAAAATTTGAAAATTCTGGATATTTTTCTTCAATTTCTTGTAAATGTTTTTTTCACACACACACACACAACACACTCCACACACACACATATATATATATATATATAGTTGAAATCCTCTACTTAAGAGAGATGAATCATCAATAATCACTAAAACTGAAGCGTACAAAGGCAGAAATTGTAAAATAAAACAGACATAAGAATTTAGAAAAGATATATTAGAAATTTAAAAAAAAATAATAGAATTTCAAATATATTTATGGATGCTGCAGTATTATACATATGTTGACTCTTAGGGTAGCTTTTATAAATAAAATGATTAATAATACTGAGCAAAATCCTACTGAAAGTAACGGATGGAATATCTAAATCCACTACAAGAAAAAGGTAATTATATACATATATGTATATAATAAACTCAAATTTAATTTTTTGATACATAGTTTTTTTTCCGCGATATCCTTTAACACGAAAATATATTTCAGTCCCTTCACTTTCGTGTTAAGGGATTTTCACCGTATTTATAAGACACGAATTAATAATAAACAATAATATAGTTATATTATCTCATTATATGAATACCCCACATCGTAGCATGCTGTGAATTCTCAAATAAATAGCGATATACTATTAAAATTTATATGGTTGATATATTTATATTTAAGGCTATAGTAAGCAAAACGTTGACAAAAAAATCAACCGGAATTGGTAAAACTATTGCTCAACACAAGAATAATATTTGCAGAATTTATGAAAAGAATGTATGCTCAAAGAACCATGCGTATCAAATTCACTTGCTTTACTCAGAGACTAACTGTGATTTATTCTAGGAATGGAACATCTAACCCTAGGGAAATTTTGAAAGAGTATTCCTTTTTATTAGATGAGACTTCGCAAGTATAGAGAAATATCCACTGAATGCTGTAGCTCTGACACATTCAGAAAAATACCATCTGTCGCCATTTTTTTCTGTTTTGGTGAATTCCCGTTACTTTATGAGAACATTTTTTTTATTCTGTAGAATTTCTCTTGATGTTGGAATGCCAGTCTCTATTCACTAATAATGAACACTGCTCACTTTTTCTCCGTTCAATGAGATTTGTCCGGATTCAAGAGATTCATTCGTCCACATTGATTCCGGAAATTGTGTTTTTGGGGATGGCGTAAATCATAGTCAACCTCAGCAGTTCAAAAAACATCCCTTTGTTATTTATTTGGAACGCGCATTCCAGATAAATAGCTAGGATGTTTAGATGAATTTCTTTTGTACAATATAATTCACAAAGCGGACAAAACATCTAATTTATTTAAGAGTATATGCAGACGTACATTTATACATACTTACATAGAAAAATTTATTTAATACGAAGCAAATACTGTCTGTACGTTTTCCTTTTACGCTTTACATTAAATGACTGAATGTTTACTATGTTCTGAAAATAACGCATACAAATTAGCAAGTGTTAACTGGTAACGCTAATATATAATCTAACTTTACTTTGTTACCTAGATTTCAAAAGAGAAATGTTTACTTTCAAATTATTCTTTTAATATAGGTTTAGCATTTCATATTTCCCTAGAGAAATTACAAAATTTTGAATAGTGCAGCTTTATTGCTCTTTATATTTTTAAAATAATTTCTTTTGTTTGATAAAGCTCTCTCTTTCATATTTTATAAAAATATTTTCGCCATACGCTCTTTATGCTAGGAATAAATATTTACACTTCGTATGATTAAAAAGAATGACCGTGGTTTTAAAATACCTCGGAACAAATTTCTAGATATTTGTTTTGTAGAACTCTGTTTATTACCTATTTAATTTCAACCTTAGATAAGATTGTTAGAAGAGCTGTAGTTTTTTGGACCTATTTTCTTTAAGAGGTTCAGATCTGTGGAATTTCCAAGGCTTTTATTGTAAATTTTACATTGAAAAATGAAATCATCAGTGTGATTTCTCTTCCTGGATTAATAATGATAATTTCAGGGAGATTATGAAATTATATATATACATCCCACATTGTTCCATTACCTTCTTTTTTTAAAAGTATTGAGTATGTTGTGTTTTGCCTTGTTATTATGCAAGATATTTTCATAAAAATATCATACGAGCGCTTTGTTTAAATACTATTATATTTTCTTTATATCATGTTAGTTTTTTTAATAAAAATAATTAGAAATGCTTGCAATGTTGTAAATGATTAACTTGTTAAAAATTAGAATGTCATGAATCAACAAACATCTATTATAAAGCTATAATCACATATATCTTCCATGTCATATTTGTTAAATATGATGCCTTGTATTATTAATTGATCCATTTAAGTTAAAATTTATACATTAAATTTCTGCTTCTTACAAAATATTACGAGAAAATATGGACATATTATTTTCAGATTTTTGCTTCTGCAAAATTATCATCTCATTAATAAATTGTTTAATTTTTTACCTTGCTATTATACTTCAGAACAAAGTATTTACTCTATTAATGTCACTTACCATTAAATCTCCCCATACAAAGTGCGAAGAAGTCATTTTTAGTAAAAAAACACTGAAACAAGGATTAATATGGGATCAGTAATGAGTTTTAGTACTATCGTAATAGCTGCAGTCATGCATGACATACCGTCTCTTCAATTAGTTCGCCAAAATTGGCGATAAAGCCATGTCAAATGAACAATTAGAGCCGTCAAGTTAGAAGAGAGGACATTCATTATAACTGCTTACTTTTCTAACAGCACAAAGAGTTTTCGCCGTATAATTCACCTTACTATCTAAATTATATGCCAAGAAAACAGGATTATTTTTCTTAACTGGATTATGTTTACTCTCCCGTACTTGCTCAGGGATTAGGAAAACTGATTACTGAGGTATATACCGATGCTCATTGCATAAAGATATTTTTATGTTTTAGAGATTGATATGTTTCTAGTTTTATTTTTCGATAATTATAGAATGTTATGATTAAGCCGAGTCTGAATATTTAATCAATGGTTATTTAGTGTGTTCTGATTTACACTTAAGGTATCTGAATACTCGTGACAACTTTCTTTTTCAAAAAAATTGAGATATGGGGATTTTTTGTAGTTTTTAGATTTGTTTAGAACATTTTAAGAAGAAAAAGCTAAAAGTAAAAGAGAAAAAGAAATTGTTATTACTAAAATGGGAAAAATTTGGTAAAAATTTACAAGAAATATCATAAACGGTTCTATAACGTTATATAAACATATCTATTTTATTCATTTTTGAAATAACCTTCAGGATAAGAGATATTTAAATTTTTACAAAATTTAGAGCACTTTCTTTTAGTTATTATATGATATTGCTTAAAAAAACAGTGATTATATTAACATAAGGGACTGTAAATTTTGTAATAAAACAGTGATTGATAAATATGAAAGTTAAAATGCTTCTACTATTATACAGAATATACACAAAATTTTTCACACAGTTAATTATTTTCAGAACTTTTTGAGCAATCGCTATCCCCATTTGAACATTTTCAAAAAAACGCATTTAGAGTAAAACGCGTTTTAATGTATGACATCTTGCTTAACTGATTTTACTAAAACTCTTGTAGTTTTTGCTCTAATGAATGAAAGAATTGGCATTTTTTCTTCAGCATTAGCTCATTTTTTCTTTTTCAAACGGTATACCCAATGAAAGTGATTTAACTCTAGGTATGAAAAAGACAAACTTTTTTTAAAATAAAAGAATAACTTCCACTTACGTATTTATCACAATTAAAGCTTTGAAAAACTGAGAAATGTTGCTGTGTTTATTCAATTTTGTATAATTATTTAATTTATCAATGGCGCTTCTTGTTGCTTCATTTACTTATTTATTTTTTCAATGTAAAGCTTGGAAAAGGAGGAGTTGGATGAAATTATTGCCTGCAAATTCAAAATATTTATTGTTCAATTTTAAAAGATTCAAACAAAATATACATTTTTTTGTAAAATCAGCAATATTGTGTAATTTTATTCGACTTTACTCGTTCTCTTTTACAAAGCAAAACTGAATAAATGGTCAACATATTTCATATTTCCGATATTTTAACACCATATGTGGAATTGTATATTTCAGCACGTAATTCAGCAGAAGTTTTTAGAAATGGATTTTTATAAAAATAAATTGTACTGATAATGTCTTCTCTTTTTGAATCATCACACGTTTTTGAAATATGTCTGTTATATGTTTCATATGGTTCTCCATTGCTTGGTTATAGCAGGGAAGATTTAGAACACTCTATCTGAGGTATTTATTACACTATTATTTTGATGAATATATAATGTAATCACAACTGTTGCTCTATTAAATACAATGTAATGCTCACTGACCAAGGGTGTTGCTTGCAGGCTGACCAGTGATGTAAGCTTTCGGTAAGCATTTTTACTTGAAAGGAACATTTACACAACATAGTGTAAAAAAGCCTTTTCGAAAATAGGAAAAGAAGTCTTAGAGCACAGAAAAAATAGTAAATTTTTAATATATTTTCTATTCTTAAGCAATTTTGTTAACGTTAGAAAATGTATTATATGCCATAATTTATTTTTCCTTCATGACAGAAAAACTTATCATAGACAATTTATATAACAGTAGAAATACTTATCATAATACGATAAAATGAATCTGTATTCATTAAATTTTACTACATATTTATTTCAGTTAAGAACAAAAGAGCCTTATTTATGATTTGTATTTTAAATAACTCCCTATAAAAATATATCGAAATTCACATCAAAATTTGTATTTTTGAAAAATTTATTAAATTTTATATTTTATATAAGCAGGACTCAGATCAAATATTCTTTTTATCTTTTTGCATCTTATAATGTGTGTTTCTGTGGGCTCAAGCATGATCATAATTTATTATTTTTAATCTAATTATTTTAGTATATGCAGTAGACTTTTCATTTTGAACATTTTAAACAAATGTTTCATCATAATAAATCATATAATGAATTAAAAAAGGTAATTGATTAAAATAATGTCATTACTTTTAGTTGATTATCAAAACAATATACTTTTCTTTCAGTGGTATGTAATTCTTTGTTCGTGTCATTTTAACATGAATTTCATGCAAATTTTGAGGACTTCTGTGGAAGTTGCATTAAATTCTTTAGTGAATAAAAAAAGGTAAAATGTGTGCAATTTTTGAAAATTATTAATGTAGTTTTTTAAACTAATTTAAAATATTAACGAATTTTTTTTGATATTGGCTCTTTTTAGAAGTTTTTTTCATGTAAAAGTTTTATAATGAACATTAAATTAAATCGTATTTAAACACAGTGTTAATAAAAAAATCTGTCCTATGTGTGAAATTTTAAAACGAAAAGTCTATATAGTTTTATTTTTCTGACTTATAACCAAAAAAGTTTTTAATAATGATATTCGCTTGAAAAGTCAGTAAAAAAAATTATACTTTGTTTAAGTACTTTTTGACATTTATTTCAATAAATTAATATAACCTCAAAAAATAATCATTGACTGACATTCATATTTTTGAAATGTTTGTTACTTGTAATTATGAAATTTGCTCTTTATTAAGAATTATTTATAATAATATTGTAATTGATGTCACACATGAAAGTAGAAGCCATTTTTTACTTAGATACTTTTAAATTTAAATTTATTACATTATGGATGCGTAAAAATTATATATCACTCATTTGCGTTGTAAAATATTTACTATAAATTCATATATCTTTTAATTAAAATGTTTAAAAACTGTGAATTTTCATTTAATTTGTATTTAATACTAAGATTGCATTAAAAGTTTAAAAAGTTATTTCAAGTTATCTTATACATAAAATCATTGAACCTAATTTTTTAAAACCATTTTTTATGAGAAATAAACTTGAATAAGCTAGTAAACAGCTGCAGAGAAAGCCTGGAAATAGTCAATTCATCATTTTAAGGTATCTAACTATCCTAAAATTGTGAATTTTGCAAAAATTTGACGAATTGTTTTATGATTTTATTTTATATAGACCATGTTAAGCTTTATAAAAATACCAAGTTTATTTTTTTCTGTCTCCTGGAACAAAAACTACAAATCTTTTAGTAAAAGCAGATGCCATTCCTTTAAGCAAGATGTAATACATTCAAGCGTGTTTTGCTCGAAATGCGTTTTTTTAAAAAAAAATAATAATAACACGTTGACAGCAATTTCTAAAAAGTTTTGAAAATAATGAACTCAAATTTTTTGTGTATGTTCAGTGTAATAGTAGAAGTGTTTTAACCTTCAGATTTATCAATTACTGTTTCATTACAAAAATTACAGTTCCTTACGTTAATATAATCACTTTTTTTAAGCAACCTTATATAATAACTAGTTTTTGTATTAATTAAAATATATCTTATCCTGAAGGTCATTTAAAAATAAATAACATAGCAACAGATCAGAATTGAAAACTTGAAAATGTGTTCTTAAACTTTTGTTACTGGATGGGCCAGGTTTATGTTATTTGTAAATTTTTACCAAATTTTCCCATTTTAGTTATAATAATTTCTTTTTCTTTTCTTAAAATATAGTAAATAAATCTAAAAACCACACAAAAATCTCCATATCTCTATTTTTCAAAAAAAGTTGTCGCAAGTAGTCAGATACCTAAAGCAAACCATTATCTTAATTATATAATACAATATAAATTTTAATATAATTGTGTGTATATATATATATATAGAAAGACAAAACTTTTTTTCTGTAAAAATAAATATGGCCATCTCATTAGGAAAATATACAAACGTATGTCATTCATAGTACAAAGGATCAAAATTAGAGATTAAGAGGGAAATACATAAATTTATTTATTTTTGCAATCAATATGACAAAGACAAAAGAAAATATATATAGTAAGTGTTCAAAAGTAATTGCTTATGATAAAAAAGAAATAAAAGCCGTACACATAATGCATTTCGAAAATAACGTTAATAAAATAAAATATCAACATTTTTTTTATATTCAATTAGGAATTTGCTTTTTCATTCCTATTTACGAGTAACTACTGAAAATGGTTTTAAGCCATATAAAGAAATTTGGGGGGGGAAGGAAAGTAAGAAAAGCACAAAGTTTCGACTATAATGTAACAACGGAAATGAATTTCTCTTTTTATTATTTTTTATTTTAAAAAAAACTACACTCACAAGAGCCATACCTTTTTTTTTTTCAGTATTTGCAGTCGACATACAGTAAATGCGTGACGTAGAGACACTCAGTTTTGTGCGATATTTCTGATGTTTCAAAAGTGTACTCATTTTTCCCCTCCTTTTCACCCTTTTGTTTTAAGCGAAAGATAGTTTTTGTATGTTATATTTACCTTACTTTGTTTTTGCTGCCCTAAGGGTCTGGGCGAATCAGAAGTTTAAATCTTTGAGATTTTTAGATGTGTATTCCCTTCCTTTCAGCCTGAATAAAAAAAGTGCTCCTCGACGCCGAGTGAATACAAGTAAAGTAAAACAAAAAGAAAAACCAGCTTAATAATAATATCTCTAAAGAGATGGAATTGAGTGTTTTTATTATTTTTTTTGTTCTGAATTTTTACTCGTAAAATTATATTGCATTCACTGTTACTTGCTATCTCTTGTGGGTATTTCATGATAATGAAGCCTATACATGTTTTTTTTTACCTGGGACCTGTCGTGCGGGGCACAGAGCCACTCCAGGCTCACGAAACCTTTAATTCTGAGAAAAAAATTGCTTATTTGTTACCAATGACCTTGCCAGTATTTTCGTACATGATATGGGGAATAAAATGTATTATCAACATAACTCTCTCTTTTGGGAGTGTCAAACTTTTTTTACAATCAAGGTATTATGGGTGACTGAGGTCCCCACGCAACCACTTTTGTTCCAAGATATTTTCAATGAACAAGCTATATATTCCACCTGTTAACGACTTAGTGGTTTTGAATTTCGTGTTGTATGATTCATTATGGTTTTTAAATGTAAATGAATAGAATATATAAAAAAAAAAGAAATGGGCATCTGCGATTTTTACTGAATGAAATTGAAACTGATCTATCAAGGGAAAAACCTAATGAAATTTTGGATATTAATCATGATAGCCCAAGTAAATTTGATGAAACCAATGTACATGAAATGCTTGAGTTGAAATGAAAATTTTAAAATGCTACCTAAGAAACTCCATCAAGAAACATATGACGCAAAAGTGTACCACGAGACCCACTGCAACGTGTCAAAAGGTCGCAAGCAAGAAAAAGTTCAACATGCTATTTGTCGATCATCAAATAAAATAATATTACAATAACTTGAACAAAATATGACAGTTTTTCCTGCAAATAACAGTCCTGTAATGTTAGCCAAAAGTGTAAGGGATTTCTGTCCTTTAATAAAGTCGCGGAGATTTGAAACATTGTAGTTCAATTTGATTGATTGTTTTTAAATTATCAAAGGAAATTTGAAAAGTCCTTACAAGTAGGTAAGTATTTCTCTTCTTAATTAGATTATTCACTGGAATTACGATTTTTATCGTGTTCAATTAAAATAATTGTAAAAATGGATTGGGGTGACTCCGTCACCCAGCGCAAACACTAACATCAGTATAGAGTGCACGCCTTCTCCAGAGTTAAGTTATTAATATAAATTATTAAAGTTTAGTATTAAGTTTTCAACTGTGTTCATTTTTATAGCCCTCACCTTTAGATTTAAAAAGAACAGGACGAATTTCTGAAACGAAGTATATTTATCTATACTGCCTCCTAACTCTCGCTTAGAAGCCAATTTCCATAAAATTCGTTCTTAGCAAATTTCTTTTCAACTAAAAAAATACTCTCGTCTAGTTTAAAATCTGTAGGTGCAACTGTTCAAAAACAGGAAATTTTTATCTATATATTTGACTATACTGATTATAAGTTATTGTATCTCTATGGCTTATCATTACACTTTTAATGTATTGAAAAACCTTCCTATGTATTTCGTTCACATCTTTACTTAAAATGATAGGACTTGAATTTTTATATAGTAAGTATATTTATGTATTGTACACCCCCGAAAGCCTCTCCTTCAAAGTTGATTTCCGTAAACCCATATTTAAGCCGGTCTCTACTCAACGAAAGATATATATTTGCCACATTTCAAATCTGTAGGTGTAAATATTCTGTGAGGCTTCTATATTTTTTTTAAATCTATAACACACCGTAACCTGTTCTTGGTGAATATCTGCTGAATAAAAAGAACGTGCTTGACAAATTTCATATCTGTAGGGACCACATAGTTCAAAACCCTGAATTTATATATATCATCCCCTAAACCCCCTTGGGAGTCGATTTTCTCAAACCCCAGTCATAGCAGATCTTTACTCAACAGAAGATATATGCTTGTCAATTTTCAAGTCAGTACGTCTAATAGTTCAAAGGGGGAAGATGTCATCTATAACAACCTGCATCACATCCCTTTCACCTACTTTGCAAAATCAGAGAAATTTCCTGCAAAATTTTGAAACGATACTGTTTACTGTGGGGATTTGCATATTCCTAAACAAATATTAAAATATTCTAAATTATATATAAATATTTGGTTATTTAATTGGTTAGGCTTTGTGAATATCATTGCAACGCTCTTTAAATTTTCAGTTTCCATACATTTAATGAAAAATAAATAATTTGAAAGGTGTATTTATGTGTACACATTGTAATAAAATCATCTGGCAATTATCGTATAAAATAAAATAAGATGTTCGAGATGGTCTATAATCATATTCTATTTTGATACTTTTTTCAGTGAGGAAAAGTGCACATTACTAATTCATCTCGTTTATTTCATCACTACATTAAGCATGTAAGCCTACTGAAAACATTCGAAAGACACGCAAAATGTATGTAAAATAAAACTAATTAAAACGCAGTGAATATAAATTTTGAAAAAAAAAAAGAATAATGCGATTATAATGGAAATTTTCATTAGAGTGAGTGCAATCATTAAAAATTAAATGGCTAATTCTATTTTGCATTTGTAATTTAATATTTAAGTCAAACATTTACATTTGCATTAAAAGCTTGACATTTCATTTCACATTTCTTAAAACCCACTGCATTTGCATTTTAAAACAATTAATTTTAAATGTATTTAGGTTTCTTTTATTCAAGATAAAAGAGTAATTTTAAAAATTACTTAGAATATTGAAATCTGTTTCTGCGTTAACTGTTGATAAAATATAGTTCATTAAAATGAATGATATGAACATAAAGTGCACGCGAAGGTTAGTCAATTATAATATGTACAAAATATTATTAAATTCATCGCATAAGCCAAATCTTTACATCAATCTCCTTGTATTTAAAGTATCTTTATACTAATATTTAAAAGCTGGAAAAATTATCAGAATGTTTGCACATTTTAATTTTATGTGTAATTTCTAAATTGCCTGTATATGATTTATACAATCATTTATCCTTTTCTTCACTAAAATAATGAGCGATACATACTCGCTACATGTATTTGTTTTAGTGTATATTTATTTTTGAAAAAACACAGCGTTTTTTGAATTACTTTACAAATTTGACTTCCACTTTTTATGACTATTTAGATATGTCTTGAATCCACAGAAATAATAATAAAAGGCAAGTCACTGGCTAGTTAGAAATATTTTCTTTTTAATATTAAGGTATCGACTGGTTGCGACAACTTTTTTTTTAAAAAAAATGGAGATATGTGGATTTTTTTGTTGTTTTTAGATTTTTTTAGTACATTTAACGAAAAATATGCTAAAATTAAGAAGAGAAAGATAAATTATTATAGTTAAAATGGGAAAAAATGGGTAAAAATTGACAAAAAAAAACATAAACGCGGTCCATTATGTACCAAAGGTTTATGAACAAATTTTTAATTTTTCAATTCTGATGTGTTTTTATGTTAGTCATTGTCGAAATGACCTTCAGGATAAGAGATATTTTAATTTTTACAAAAACTAGAGCACTTTATCTCAGTTACTATATGGAATTTTAAAAAATAGTGATTATATTCACATAAGGGACTGTAAATTTTGTATTAAAACAGTGATTGATAAATCTGAACGTTAAAACACTTCTACTATTATACAGAACTTACACAAAAAATTTCAGTTAATTATTTTCGAAACCTTTTTAGCAATCTCTGACCCAGTTTGATTTTTTTCAAAAAATTACATTTCGAGTAAAACGCGTTTTAAAGTGTGACATCTTGCTTAAAGTAATGGCCTCTGCTTTTACTAAAACACTTTTAGTTTTTGTTCTTGTGAACGGACCATGATAAACCTGGTATTTTTATAAAGTTAATAAAATGGCCCATAAAATAAAATCGTAAAAAAAATTTAAAAAAAATTGTCCATTTTTGGCAAAATTCACAATCTTAGGGTAGTCGGATACATTAACTTTGATTCTTTTTCCTTTAATACACTACTGGTCACACAAACTGCAGCACCAAGAAGGACCCTATATATCACAGCAAAATTTATTTGGCAGATAACATGTTGTACAAGGATCAAAAGATTAAAAAATAGAGCCTTTTGTGATGTGTGGATGATGACAAAATCAGTAGTTAGTATAGCTGCCAGGCCTGTGGCAGCGGTTGTAGATATAACGGCTGCCACACGCCTCGGCATTAAGAATTAAAGAGGCTTTGCATTTATCCTTGGGGCTTCCACATATTGTCAAAGTTGATCTAGTGTAGCAGCGGGTGGTGTATCCCATGCCAGTTGTTGTGCAAGCATGAACCAAACGTTAAAACGAAAGCAAGCACTAGCTAAAAAATTAATATTAATTATATATTTAAAAAAAGTTGAAATGAATTCATAAGAAATTCGTATTATAATTATTTGGTAAGCAATATGTACTATCATATAATATCGATATTTCTCATTTAATGGCTATGTATAAAAAGTTCAAAAACACATTTAATCAAAAGAAATAATTTATAACTTTAGCTTTCCCTTAAATTTGAATAATTTTTAAATAAAATTAACCGAGTTTCTTACGAAATCCAACAACCTTAAGTTTTGTATGCTATTTATTACCTGCTTGATTTATTTATATTTATTTTGGTCTAAATCATTCTTGGCCATTCAAGTAGTAGTGAAGATATTTATATAGTACAAGCATTCATTACATTTATTTAGCTGATATTTACTATTTTCCCCAAAAAACAATTTTTGATAAAATATCAGTTTTTAATTTAAATGTGTTGACGATTAAGATGTGAGAGCTATTAACTTTAAAAAAAAAACAATTTTGAAGAATTCATTAAAATATAAGTCAAAATAATATTTACAAACTTTTTTAGAAAGAAATTAAAATTTATTTCTCATTTGAAAAATAAAATTATATTACTTTAACATGCAAAGTATTTGGTGGCGAGTATTGTCTTTCAAACTGCTTTGCTTCTTGCATGATACGATGTCATGTTCCGATGCTTTTAAAAGATGTCATACAGAAGGGTTGAAGTGCGTCAAATATTTTGATATACATAAACCTCACGTAGAAGTTACGTCGATGTTTGAAGGGTAAGGTATCATCGTCGTCATTTGACCCTGGAATAAAATTATGAGATTATTCACCAAATATAATCGAGTTGTTTCTAAGCATGAAAATAAACAATTATTTCATTCAATTCAAAAAGGCAATAGTGCAATACAAAAACAATTCAAAAGTATAATTTTAAAAAAAAAATTTGGAAATGAGTAATTTTGCCAAAAATAATTTGATGAATAAATATGTTTTTTAAAACTTCTGTAAAAGTTATATATTTATTGATAACGTTACAGTTAGTATAAAAAGTTTTAATCATAAATTGTACATCTTTTCTGGAAAAAGGACATAATTTTTATCCTACGATATTTCAAAACCGATAAGGAAATAAGGGAAAGTTTGCTTTGATATACAATATGTGTAAGCCACAATAATTTAATAACTTCATTCAAAAATCGATATTTCAAATTAAACGTCTTAATATGGTTATGCTTGGATGAGTGTTAAAACTAAGGAATTCGTTACCATGCGTTGGAAGATCATTAAGTACAAAAACTTTGCGAGCTCAAAATCTATTTCATTAGAGATTCAAGGAAACTTAGTAATAAGGAAAGGATTAATTTTAGTTACATACCCATCACATGAATTTAATATTATTCATAAGAAATCTAATTATAAGTTTTCGCATTCATGTAAAAATAATTGGATAAATATCTAACTAATTAGTTACTATTTTCTTAGTTGTAAAGGAATACAGGTATTGATTTTGTGTCTAAATATATTATTCAGGCCTTCGTTTTAGTTATTAATCTTGTTTTTATTACGTTATTTTCGATATCAAAAATCTGTTAAAAAAACATATTAATCCTTATTTTATGGAACTTTTTTCATTTATTTTTTGTTCTATTTAACTTTAAAACAATGCTTATTATTTCCTTTTTCTATCCATAATTATGCATTTATTTCTAAAAAATAATATAGTATGCATAAGTTCACACACACTCTATAAGCGGTATAGGGTGTATTTCAGTCACATTTAAAATTCTAGTGATTACCTGAGAAAATTGCAAGATTTTGAAAAAATTTACAGTTTATATTCTAGCGTTGTATACTTCTAAATCAGTGCTTCCCAAACTTTCAACATAGGAGACTCAATTTTCACCCCTCATACAATAACAATATACTGAATGCAATTAAAATGAACTTAAACGCTAAAGCTACAATACGATTTAATTATAAACCACACAAATTATCAAGATAAGCAATAGATTTTGTATTTAACAAGCCCATGGGGGGCATTAGTAATTATTTAACTTGATTTTAATTTAATATTGATAGATTAATTATCAAAAACATTGTGCAGTACTGGTACATTTATAAGTATGTGTGAATGTGTACATTTAATTTTTATTACGTTAGAATTATTTTGTTTTGCTTCATTTCAGTAAATTAATTCATAATTTAAATAATTTACTTTCGACTTGGTAATAAGCCCCTTACAGTGATATCACGCCTCCTAAGGTTCACGCCACACATCTTGAGAAACGCTGTTCTAAACTATCTTTTTTCACCTTTAGGTTTATTCGTCCTATAACACACACGCGCCTTTCTTTTTTACAAAGTAGCCTGGAATATACATTGCAATGCTGTTATTTTTTAAAGTCTAGAAATTGCGTGTAAGTGGATAATCAAAAACGCAACTAAATTAAATTTGACAGAATTAAAAAGTCATATCAAATGTAGTATATCTAACTGTCTAGAGGGAACAGAAAACTATTATTTATGATCAAGAGTAACAGTTATGGTGAAGATGAAAAATAATTTGCCTAAAGATATGAAGACAAATATGATGTGCACAATGTTCACGTTTTCAAATAATAATATACTTGTATTCTCATTTTTTTATTTCAAAAACTATTATTTTTATATTCAAAGCATAACACGGAACCGTAAATTTTTATCTCATTTTTTTGTTCTAAAAATGCGCGTTATTCGGCTGAATATACAGTACTTTAAAACTCCAGTTTAACTATTAAATATATTTCTATTACTCTTTCTCTCTCTCTGCATATATATTTCCATATGCAGTGTAGTAACAGATATTTCTATGTACGAACAAAGCAATGGAAGAATTTGTTTTACATTTGTAGAAGTTTCCGCTTAAACATAATTTTACCTAAATATTTTAGTTTGAATTTTTACCCAACTCTGTTTTTTATTCCAGTTAGTCATGTAGAGTGTACATAGAAGTCCTGAATAAGTTATTTCAGGTGAATATATGCTCAGATTACTTCGCATATGTATAATACATATTAATGGCCACAAAAAGCAAGTTCTAACACAGTGGTACCAGTTTCAATACGAAATCAAATTACGTTGTAAATTCAGTTTTTATGGTCTAATAAATCTTTTCAGTTATGTAAATAAAGATACAACAAAGATTTCAATTCCTCTAACAGCCCGTATTTGACTCTATCTACACAAGATATACCAGCTCGTTTAAATAAAATGGTCAAATCTATTTACGCCGGTTACATATATTATTCATAAAAGGACCTTTGGAAGTTTACATAAGGATATGTCATCATTCTTATACATTGCATGTTTCCTAGCGAACTTTCAGTAAGAACTCGTATACCTCGGCAAAGGAAACCTTAGTAACGACTCTCTAATGTTTGCAGCATACAAATAAAAAGAATGGTGGATATTCGGTTTACACTGGACCCACGTTTCATCTTGAGATTACTCCCATGAATACGAAGCAAATGATATCCAATGTCTTCTCTAGAAGATTCTTTGTTACGCGAAGTAAAGTAGGCTAAGTGCAAGTTGCGATAGTCAATAGTTTTATTACAAATGATAAATTTCTGTAAAGAATTTGGAATTTGTTGAAAATATTGACGTTGTTGTTATTTATTTTGATCACAGTTTTTCATTTTTATAAACTTAGTACTTTTTTTTATTTCAAACTGAAATATCTAACAATTTAATCGAAATTTAATGAGTCAATAAATTGATATGTAATATTTAAAATCATTTTCAAGAATTTGGGAACTTTTACCAGTGGTATAGCCCGGATTCACACAATTTTCTCTGTAAGCAATTCCATTCGGATTGCAGCCGTATCAAGTTAAAATTGAATCGAAGTTTGAAGTTAAGGATATGAAAATTACGAAGGTTCCTTTTCTAAAATTAATATCTGTGTAGAAAAAAAAAGTAAAAATTCTTATATATACGATTTTTAATTTGTCAAAAGGTTCATAATCTAAATATAAAGAGGGGAAAATATATTTGGTTCATTAATTAGCTGGCATATATATATATATATATTGCTAATTTTAATTTTATGCGGTACTACTTATATTCCTTTGTAATTGGCGTGAAACATAACTTTATTTAGTGCTCACGAAGTAAGTTTTATCATCTAGTTTTATTGCATCGATTTCATAGTAATAAATACTCGCAGGCTATTAAATTTACTCGTTATAGATTAATAGTATTTATGCATTTTATTTGTAAATATTTACATTTCTTTTAATATTCCTTCCTTTCAATATGGCCCTGCCGTGTAGGGGAGCGATGCACGTTAAATCTGACGAGAGCTCAAACGTCCTCCGTTGGTGTGGTGTGGTAGTTAGGAGAGGGAGGTGCCAGCTCAGGTGTCGTCCACGTCACTTGACCATGGTTCAAAATTACGTGGACCGTCGCCCAAAGCCCTCGTGTTGCTAATCAGTGGGACGTTAATATTCTCTCACTCTTTCAATATGGCCCAGTGTGTATAGGAGAATTACAGGTGAAGGATGACTGGTGGTAAAACTTTGTTTAAACTTGCAATCTTCGTTCCCAAGGTCTGGAGGTTGCTATTGTACTACTGTGCATAATATTTCTTCACTATCTTGACTGTTTATACTTAGGTTTATAACTATTTGTATATATTTATGTATTATACATGTTGTATACGCTCAGGCGACACCAGCGCCACTCTCTGTAACCCCCGGATGTAAGCGGGGGAATTAACAGACTTACCTTTTCCCAGCAGCGCGCGCCTAGTCAGGTTTAACAACCTGTAGATGTCATTAAATCTCCAAAAACCTAAACGTCTCTTTCATTCAACATACCCCTAGACTCTACCCTCTCTGTTACATGAGGGCTCTAATGGTTTTTGAACCCGTGTTAAAATCAAAAGTCGCCCAAAACAAACGGCGCTCATCGAAATCGTCTAACACAATGGCGAATGCTTGATCAGCGAATTCCTCCAACGCCTACTAAGAGCAAATCCTCCGCTCTGAGACCAATACTACCATCTCCTTTGCCAACCCAAACCAAAGCTTGAGACTCAATCAAAAAGTCTCTTCGGCATCGTCCAAGTGTACCAGTAAAACAAAAAGGCCAATTTCCCCGCCTATTCATCGCATCAAGAGTGTAAACTCCATCTGCTTCGTATCTACAATCATCACCGTGAAAAGTGAACAGTGGTGAACTCATCGCAAACGGATAGCTTTTTATAAGCGAAGTCTACCTGCAGTCTACAAACCGATATCGTCAAATCATGTAGGATCAAACCTTTTTTACTCAGCATGTATCGAAATACTAAGAAAGAAGATCTAATAACTGCCGCGAAAGAACTAGGTGTTACTGTCCCAGAAAATGCTACACCTGTGAATTTAAAAGCACTAATCGAACAAACTGACACTTTCAAAAACGATCCTGAATTCGTTAAAGATATGCTTAATTTACTCGTTGATGAACGAAAAGAATCAGAACTAGATAAAAAACAAGCAGAACTAGAGAAAAAAGAAGCCGAGCAAACGGCCAAAAGAATCATTCAACTTGAAAAAGAAATTGAACTCGCGAAAATAAACTCAGCTATAAATTCTAATAATTCAAACAGCCCTGTTTCCATAGCCACCAAATATACACCATTTGAACTTTAAACAGGCGTCAAAATGAAAAATAAAGATGATATCAAAATCAAAACCATTCTCGAGGAAGAAAATTTCCAATTATCTTTACAGAATAAACAACAAATGAGAGAAGATGCCAAATCCAATATCCTGAAATTACAAGAACAAAGTAGGCTACACTACAATAAACATCGCAAAGAAGCAAGAAAATACAACGAAGGTGATAGAATTGCAATCAAGAAAACCCAGTTTGGAGTAGGTGTGAAATTGCGACCAAAATATTTTGGCCCATATGAAATAGTGAAAGTTCATCCAAACGACAGGTACGATGTAAAGAAAATAGGAAGAATTTGACATCTACATCTGCTGATCTGATGAAACCATGGGATAATCCCTAAGACTTTTCTTTCCAGAACTAATGACTTTATTTTTTTTCTCTACATACTCAAGGAAATTTGAACTTTAAAAATTTGTTTAATCTTTTTTTTTCTTTTCAGTTGTTAATATTTGTATAATTTTTACTTGCAAATTTTCCAGCCTGGTCGGGGACCAACCACATCATCATGGACGAGTGTTGTATACACTCAGGCGACACCAGCGCCACTCTCTGTAACCCCCGGATGTAAGCGGGGAAGGAACAGACACCTTTTCCCAGCAGCGCGCGCCTAGTCAAGTTTAACAACCTGTAGATGTCATTAAATCTCCAAAAACCTAAACGTCTCTTTCATTCAACATACCCCTAGACACCACCCTCTCTGTTACATACATATACATATATATATATTTAATTTGTAATGAATATTAAATATTAAATATCAAGTATAAACATAATTCAGTTTAACTGTAATAGCTTGATGCAATTTCGTTTGTTTGGCCTTTACGTAATGCGCATCATGTGATCAAAGTCACCTGCATTCTTAAATTTTATTTTATTTCTATTTGATCTATTGTATGAATGTATTAATAATTACGAAAAAATTGTGTGTGATGTAGGAATCATTGAATTCCTTGATCTTACTGAGATTTTTTGTATATATATATATATATATATATATAACTCATGGTCTTTGAGAGTAGTATTAATATATTATTTACAGCATATAAATCTTCTTTAACATTCAGTCATGTCTTTTATCATTGATATATTGTTTTTTTTTTAAAATTATTCTTAGAAAAATGTAGAGGACGTATGAAATATACTCTAAATATAATTAAATTTCCACTTTCAAAAAGGACAAAACGAGCCACTGTCCAAAAGGACTTCAAATGTGAACTAAATATAATTGAAGAAGGCAGAAACGATATGGCATAAAAAATACCAAAGTATATCAATGGAAGGTGCTGTAAGCGGAAAAATGAAAGTTTATTCGACTACAAGTGACTTTTTTTTTTAATCGCACTGCAACGAGACTGTGGCATGAGTTACTCTTTAAAGCAACGGCATTATTCAAAGGGCATGATTGTCTCGGTGTTTTCATAGAGAAAATAATTCCCGAGACATCCAACAATTGTGTTAAGTGAAGGCAATGCCTAAATACCACCTCGGATGGGAAAAACTGGCCTGCAATTGACCTCGGGCCAAACACCGCACAAAAAGCAATAATGAAAACGCTGTAAAGTGTCGATAGATTTTAACACGACTTGTATACATTATGCTGTTCACCATTTTCCGCCACAAGTTACAACCGACTAACAGCAGATCGGGGTGTCCCATGGGTCAAGTTGTGAATGCGTATCGTAATCCATACCTTCTAGTAAGCTAAATTGGGAATTGGGAAGCTGAACACAACATTTTCAAGATGACTCACTGCCACATGCCATACAGATTAGGGTCTTGTGATCTTGAAAATTCATACCATTCACCCTTTCTTCAAGTTGATTATGTTAAAATTTGAAATTCTTCTGATCAGAAATTTGTTTTTACAGCATTTTGAAGACTTAACTTTAACAACATTCATGTCCATATAAATTAAGGATAATAAAGTTCAGGCAAAGAAAGAGACAGAAGCAAAACAAATTTGACTTATTTGTAAAGCCTATTTATTAAACAAAAGGTAAAGAGCAAAAAAAAAAAAATGCTATATGTTTGACATAATTAATAAGAATTGCGATTTTTACTCCCTGGAGCAAATTTCAAAAAAGTACCTCTTTACAAAAAACAGTATAACATACTTAGTATGATGGTTAATACGGAGTATGTCTCCCGGACGATGGAATACAGGCCTTACAACGCCTACACATGCTGAGTATCAAATTATCAATCTGATCTTGGGGAATATTACACCACTCATCAAGCAATGCCCTCCGAAGTTCCGGTAGACAGGTGGAAGGGGGTTGACCGGCTGCAATTCATCAGCCAAGCGTATCCTACACATCCTCTATTGAATTCAAGTCCGGTGAGTATGCTGGCCAATCCATACAGGTGATATCCTCCGATTGAAGGCATTCGTCTACAATGTTCGCACGGTGAGGACGGGCGTTGTCATCCATAAACAGAAATTCAGCACCCATGGCGCCCCGAAACAAAAGTACATGTTGTTCCAGAATGACATCCCGATAGATGTGGCCTGTCATCGTTATACTCTAAACATGCCGGTCAGTTCTGGAACCAAGAATAATTCCTCCCCAAACGAGCCATCCTGCACCAACGTAACGGTGTCGTTCAATGGTGTTCTCTTGGTGGTAACGGGTACCACGGGTACTCCGTATGAAAGTCCGGCGAGAATCAGACTGCAAACTAAACCTAGACTCGTCGGAAAACATCGCACAAGACTACTGTTGCGGTGTCCACAATGCATGCTCTCTACTCCAGGTTAATCGCAGGCGACAGTGATTTGCGGTAAGGGGAACACATCTGACAGGCCTACGAGCGAATAGACCAATGTGTCCTAAGCGTCTGTACACGGTCTGCCTTGAAACTGTCGTACCGGTAGCTGAAGAGAGCTGACGAGATAGGTCTGATGCTGTGCTCCGTCTGTTTTTTTTGGCAGTAACTGCCAGATACCGGTCTTCATTTGGCGTTGTAACTCGGGGGCGACCTGTGCTGTAACATCTACTCACATTACCATCATCTTGGAATTGTTGCCAAAGCCTGGAGATGACACTCTGGTCGATTCCAAGTTCCTCGGATACTTCCAGCTGGGTATGTCCACATCCCAGTCGTTCGATAATTCTACCACGTAAAATTCACCCAAATGCTTCCTTTGTGCCATAACTATGCGGTTATTTCACTGAAAATCTTTTAAAGCGCTTGTGAACAATTTTACTTCTTTGCCACCATTCCTTATATACCCCTCTCTTACACTCTCGTCATTGTGACGTACTATCCGCGCCATCTGGTGGTTTCCTGTAATCTGCATATTCTTTTTCAAGATGTGTGTGATAATTAATTCTAAGGTGAATTTTTTGTTTTAGAGTTGAATTTCTGTGTGATTCTGAATTATCCTTAATTTATGGACGTGAGTGTATAATGACTCTATATATAACACTATATTCGATGTAAAACAAGAAATGTTGTTGTTAATGAAATATCCACAGTATATAAAAAAAATAACAACAATTATAACACTAAATAACAGTGCACCACAATAGTGTAAAATTAAAGCGAAATAATACTCAACAAAATTTAGATAATGAATAATATTTAATAAATTGATAAAGCTATAAATTTTTCAAATATCTGTTCAGATTTCAATTCACTAGTTAAAAGAAGAGTAGTTCATGAGATGACACACCCAGATGTAATAATTAAGAGATAGCAAAAATGTAATTAATATTCCATTGGTCTTCCTTCCTATCCTGTTCAAAATTACGTTCGCTGCAGTAAAGAAAATTGCAAATCCAGGTGAAGGCAGACACAGATGTTTCTGATTCGATTAAATTCTTTTACGCTGATTCACCAGTTATCGGATCTGGAACTAATTACCACAGTCTAAGTTTCCTATTCGTAATCGAATTGTATATCGCCATAGGGTATTTATGAATGAGAATGAAACGTTATCTTCTGTTAAATAAGCCATGCGATAAAATCCCATTTTCTTTCATTTCATTTTATTATTTTACAACCCTCGGATCTCTTTTTTTTTTGTCTGTTGAAAGATTGAAAAAAGTAATTAATTTTGCAATAATATTCTGGTGAAAGCGAAGTAGTTATGTTGTGTTGTGTTTTTGTATTCAAACTGAAGTGAAGTTGCGTAACTGAATAAAAGAAATGCATTTTATTTGATATGCGTTTTACTCAAATTTAAAGTGATAATTTAGAGTTTAACTAATTTTCTGCTAAAGTTAATTTATATATTTTTTTCAAATTATTCTATTCATTCGTGAAGAAGAATAGTGAAAAATAAAATATGGAAAAGAAGAAGAAAATTAGTATGTCATAAAAGTACTGAACATGCTCTGCAATTTATCACATGTTGGGAAATTGGGTTGATTTTAATCTAAATTCTGCTAATGTTTAAATAGAAAAAGAAAAAAAGGGTAAATAAATTAGTTTTATATAAAATATTTGTCTTAGTTTCATGCTTGAAATGACATAGTGTGTGGATAAATGCCAGATTAGATTATTTTAAGAAAGAATATTCTTTCTCATACCTGGTCTCCCACATAGAATTTTTTTTACCATCATCATAATTCAGATGCTATATTTTGTGTAAGGTATAGTTTTTGAAAATATTTAGAGGAATATGTCTTACAGAGATTAAACAAGAATTATTTATTTATTTCAGAAAGAACTGCCATGATGCTAAAAAATAAATCATCCAATTTTTATATTCTACGAACTTTTGTAGGCATTAATATTCATTTATTATGGAAGTATAAAATAATAAAATCTCTATGGGTTATTAAAAATGAATAAAATAATAATAATAATAATAATGACTCCCTCTAGTATCCTTTTAAATAACTTTTAATTCCTTAGTTCAGTCCTTCAGATTTAAGGCATAAATAATAAACTAGGTACCCCTCCAACGGGAATATTTTGTATTACATCCATCCACCAACCCAGATCATGTGATTTCCCGTTTAGTATAAATAGCGAGATCTCTGGGAATCCCACCCTTCAAGATGTATTTCGCAGACAGAAAAAAGCCTCATTCGCCAATTTCCACATCACAGAAATCCAGATATGGGATGGAGGACTGCTTGCAGCCCGTATGCCCACAGATACACCGCAGTCAATCCCACCCTTCTAATTCTTTCCAATGCCTTTAATATGTGTAACCGGCTGCAGCTTGGTTTGTGTTTTGTGTCCGCTTTCTGTATTGTTGAAACGCTACGTAAATAAATGTGAAATAGAGTGGAATAACAAGATGATGCCTCATCAATCCAACATTCACTATTTTCATCCTACTCTCGGAATAATGCCATAATGAGAAATAATTACCATTTGCCATTATTACGACATTAATCGTTACCACTCGACAGTAATATTACATATATATATATATAAATATAAAACAATAATATAAGGCTTTAAAATAATTTGTTTGTTAAATTATTTTAAAAGTTAAGGCTATTTGAAAAATGTTGCCTTTAAAAAAAATTTTAAGTTTTAAAAAAATAATAAGATATTTTTTTTAATAAAAAAATATTTCGTAACAAATATTTTATGTTTAAACGATTAGAATAATTTATAGTGGAGTTTATAGTTCCTGTTTTTTTCTCTGATTATACACTTTTTAATACTTTATTTATTGAAGTTTTTAAATCTATTTTAAGTTTAATATGAATATTCATGAACTTTGAACAATATTATAATAAAAAACTTCAATAACACTAAGAATGAATCAAAACTGCAAAAACAACTATACTTAATGAAAAATAATTACTTATTTATCTTTAAAATGCCTATTTCTTATTTCTTTTAAAAGCAATGGACTGATGTACAAAGGAAAAACACTCTTCTCTCTTCAGCTATATTTTATGTGGGTGTTCAGTGTAAATTACAACACTTAAAAATGTGCTGGAATGATTTTATTTTTGCTCTTTAGATTGTCCAAAACTCTTAAAAAAACAAAGGTTAACGTGCGCTTAGAGTTTTTCCATGTACAAAGAACATGAAACAAATCTGCAAAATTTACTAAAAATATAATTCTCAGTAAAACTGATTCTGAGAGGCTTACGTTTGTGAGAATTAATACTTTTACAAAAGTTGTTTATTTGATTTGCCTATCTCTTTTTCTTAAAGTAATTTATATTTCATTAAAAATAAATTCGGTTTTTACAATTAAGAAACAGAATTTAAAGATAAGCTTTTAATATTAATGCTTGAAATTATGAATTTTTCCTAATAATAATTAAATTAAACCATCTAAAAATTCATTATCATATGCAAAAAAGGAGTAGAAATGTCATTAAAAATTGTTTTTTAGCTTTATATCGCACGGAATTATTTTAAAATGCGTTTTAAAAACGAAATATTTTAATAATGCCAAAAGTTATTTGAATGCTTTTCAAAACACATATTAAAGATTATTCGCGCAAAATTTTACAGAAATGCAAAAAATCTGGGTACTTAAAAGTTTTTTGAATCCTATTTCTCCTAATGAGATACGAGTTATAAAGTTAAATATTTTCCTCTATCAGAATTCCAAGTCCCATAATTTAGTAAGAGTACATAAAAATTTATAGCATCTCATGTGGAACCTAAAATATTTGATATAAACTCACTATTTTCTCTTTTTCAATACCTGTTATTTCTCCCTGGAGGTTTCCTTCGTGATAGAAAAGTGCAGGACCTCACACGGATAGAAGTTGTGAAAAACATCATGTTTTATTTTTATCTTTCTGAAGGGTTGGGAAGTAAAACCAAATTTTATTTTTAGATACAAAATTGATCAAAACTAAAAGTATTTTTAAACTGTTACATCACGCATTTAAAGTCAAAAATAGTTTTAAATAGTAAGATGGTTCAAGATTTATTTTGAAAATTGTTAACCATCCTCTCTAATGCTTTATTCCGAATTCCATTTGGTAGACTCAAATAAAATATTTTAAAGTTTTGCACTACACGTGTCGGTGTTTTAGAATAAATCTTAATTAGAATTAAATATAATTTAATTAGATAAACATTTGCTTAAGATAGCACTGTCTCCTTTTTCTCTAAGCATTGAAATAAAGAAATCGATTAGAGCATTTCTGAAAACATTAATTTAAAGCTCTTCCACGAATATATGTAAAGTTTAATAAAATATCTCTAATGGGATTTCTTAGAAGATGAATGGTTTTAAAAGGCTTTTGTTAGTTCAGCAGCGGATCATTTTTCTGTAAAAATCAATTACTGGAATGATTATTACAGTAGAACGTCGTTTATCCGCAGCGTCAAATATCCGAACCAAAGTCCGTATACATTTTCAAACTTTGCAATGCTCAACAGTTGTTTCGTGTGAGGTCAAAAGTGACAGGAAACCCCATGGTGATGAATATTTGGGGAATTTAATTTGTGTGATTTGGTAAACAACTGCGCGGAATATTTGGTCATTTTGTTTCCAAGTGAGAGGGTGTATACGTGCTCTTTTGTTGAGTTTTGCTGATGCAGAAACCTGTATGGCATGCGATACAGAAGAATGGGGATTTCAAATGCTAAATGATGACGAGATTGTGACTTCTGTGCAAGAAGAAACCGACCCTGTTGACGATGAAACGGATGAAGACGAGGACAACAACAACGAAAGTAGCAAATACTAACGCGTTTGTTGCGTTAGAGACAGCTATGGAATGGTATGAATAACAATCAGAGTGCTGTCCTATTTAACTACTGCTGCTGAAGAGAACCAGAGACCTTGCATTGAAAAAACAAAGGTGTACAATGGTACTGCGAAAAATAAGTGATTATTTTCCCCAATCAAGGTAAAATTGCGACGTTTTTCACCTATTTTGTATTTTCTTCAAGCACGTTTCCCGCATGTGATGATTTTCAATATTTGTATAGTGTCCAGTATCATATACTGCATGGTTCGCATTCGGTTTTCGGTTATCCGAACAATCGCGTATCCGAACGGTGCCCGGTCCCAATATATATAAACGACGTTCTACTGTAACCATAAGTTAATCATAGAAATGACCATTTTGCCTAAATAATATTTTAGCTTTTATTGATAAGTTTACGTGATGTTTATATCCTGAGCTGGTTTGCCCGTACACCCGTGTTACTGAAAGCTGGGCACAACCGGTTTGCCCGTACACTCTACGGAAACTGATACTTTCTATCTTTTATTTGCAATTATTTGAATTCTTATTGTGAGATTATTAGTACAAGTGTGTGTGCTTTTAAGAAATGCAGTTTGTCCATGTTACTGAAGTACTTCTCATCCGGGATTTTCTCTGTGGTGAAGATGGGAATTTTTAAATGAAGGCAGAAAGTTATAGATTCTTGAGAATATTCAATTAAAAACAGGAATTGGCAAGGCAATGTGCGATATGTTACTTGAGAAGAAATGAAAGTGAAAAGGTAATCTAAAAAGGCCAATATTATACACTATCCTTCAAGTTGTGTTTGTGTGCATGTATGTATTCAATACATACATGCACACAAACACACAATCCTGAGTCGTTTGAAAAAGAGGTACGAACATGACATTTTTTACAAGTATGAGATAAATATTTTTAAGATACATGAAACATTCTTCACATAGCATGCAGAGTGTACTTATAAAAAGCAAATCTTTAGAGGTTTCAGTTTTCCAGTTATAAAATAAAATAATAGCAAAAAAACTTTAGAATTGAAAATAAAAGTAAAATTCTTTCGTTTCCGCATTCTGTTAAGAATTATGTTTTGTTATAATCAATTATAAAATTTGCCTTTTCTTCGAACATTTTTGTGCAAAAATATTAATCATGTAAGTGGTTAAAGATTATTTCAAACAATCCTTGAAGAAAAACAGAAATAAAAACAGTAATTCATTTTAAATGCTGATGGAAGAAATGGGTGTAGCCTATGGATTGAACAAATGGTTGAAGGGCATGGACTCGTAGGTGTCGTGTCATGAGTTCGAGCCATGAACTGCTGAAGAGCCGCCGTGTAGAGCCAACAGTTGCATGTTATATCTTTTGAAGCTCAAATGTCTTCCCCTTGGTGGGGTGGAGAAGTTAGGAGGTGGGTGACAGCTCGGAAGTTGTTCTCGCAACATAACAATAACGAGGTCAGTCTTTAATAGCCATTGTGCAATATGTATATAGCTCTCACAACCACTTTATTCTAAAGATCCTTTGACAGACTTTAATTGACTCTTCTTATCACACATTTTAAATTTCTACATTACATTTATCAGTATTTTTAAATTAAATCTTATTCAAAAGAAATTCTTATTTTCCTCTTTCCTCGATATTTACTAAGAAGATATCAGTTTTAGTATTTCCTTGATGGTATTTTTTAATGAATTCTATTAATAGTTTTCTGTTGAATTCAGTTACAAAGTGGTTCTCTGTGATAAGACAATTCTTTGAAAGATAAGAATCCACAAATTAATCTCAGTGGCGATTATAATACTATAATTATTTCTTTAGCTTTTAGGTGATAGCAGACGCAACGTTTCAAGATTCTTCATAATTTCTGTTGTTAAACAGAAATAAACGCAATAATTTCTTTCAAATGCTTATTAGGCAAAGGGAAATCGTATCTATATAATATTTAAGATATTTTATATATATAACTGCATTATTCGTTTATATTACAATACATAAAACATAGTTTCATTTTGCCGGGATATTTTACGATTATTTTTCATGGATTCAAGTCATTGTGATGATAATTATGAGTTCCGACCTGAATTATACTGATTTAAAAATATGTTCTTATATAATAAATAAGAAAAAAGAAATAAAACATGATTCTGTGTACCAGCATATTAAACATGGTTACTCAATTCTCTATAAAGTAAATATATCTAATATTTTTTTTAAAAAATCACTGGGTACTTTTTTTCCTTCAAATTATAAAATCTAAGTTTTCGGCATAAAAATTACCGTAAAATAAGGCGTATAACTAACATTTTCAACTAAAAAATAAGATCAAAATTTAAAGGTGCTTGTTATACGCCGGGTATGAAAATGAGAGTTTTAAAAATTATAGAAAAATCAAGTAATATAAAAAAAAAGTTTTTAAGTCAATGTCTTCTTAGTTCAACACAGGAAAATTTCATTTTAGTTACTTTTTATTAAATAGTTACAATTAATATAAATATGTATATACATATAACAGAATCACAATATTAAATGACAAAATAGAAAGCGATTTTGCTTGCAATTTTCTATTTTCCTTTCTATATACGGTGTTGAACTATGTTTTTCTTTGTTACTCTTACTCAAAAATAAAATTTAGTTATTCCAATAAAATAGTAAGAAAGAAAGCCCATTCCCAGGCCAACTAAGGTAGGATTCGAACCCAAGACCTTTGGATTAGATGTCCAACGCGCTATCCATGGCGCTTCTACACTCATTTAAAATTATGTTTATTCAAAAGAAATGGCATTCTCTCTCTCCTGAGAACATTAAAGGGTTGTAGTTCTAAAAGTATACTATTTATTAATAAACCTTGAATAAAATATCTAAAAAATGTCTTCAAAACTTTAGAGCATTACATACATATATTCCTGGAGTCTTCTTAAAAAAGGGGGTGCGCTCTTTTCGGTGAAATACCTAAAAATTAAAAATTGCACCTTGAAAGTGAAGGTGAGCATTATACGGTGGACCGGATTTTGCGCAGTATATCATATTCCTAGTTTATTTTTTGATTTTACTGAAAGTTTTAGAGATAATAACCATTTTTCCTTCAATTTTAATTTAAAATTTTCTATTTATTATGATGGACAAATTTCAAAGAACATAATTTACAGTTTTTTTTTAAATGGAAAAAAAATATTAATTATTACAAGAGTAAGTCTACACAAACAATTCAAAATTGATGAAATAAATAAGCCTTAAGGCATATATATATTGCAGCTTTGAATGGTTCCTTGAAAATTGTTTGTGGTCTTTTTAATCCTCGGCTTGGCGTGCTTCAAAAATTTCAATCGATAGGCACGTAATATCTCTCAGATGTATCATCTCTTACTTACGTTTGAAGATCATTTAATCATTTTATGGGTGAAATTTGACGTTAAAATATATTTGACATAAAATGATATTTAAAACGAAATCAGAGAATATCTATATTATTTTTAACTCGTATGCGAATTCAGACACTCAGGCAAAATTATTATCAAGCAAAATGTTTAGAAAGATAATCAAACTTCGGCAGATAATTTTGAAGCGCAAATTTTACATTAGTATTTTTATCCATTTTAAGACTTCTATCGTCAACATATTTGGCTCAGATTAATCTTAATATCTAAAGGAATATAGTTTCAGTCATTCTTTTTCAATTTTTTTTTCTGCTGTCTTAACACAATTTTGCTAATTCTTAGGATTTAGCAGGACAAATCTAATAAGTATTGAAACTCTTATCGAAAATTTGGATACGGTTTAGAAGAAAATGTATTCCACAGTAATACATTATCAAAAATTATATATTTTTAAATTTATGCCCACCAAAGAACTTTGTTTAAATGAAATTCAAACTTTTATTAATAGTTCAAAATCTTTAAATTTATTTGAACTTTTTACTTAAATTGTTCATTTATGAATTCTGTTTGCAAAAATTATGATAAATGCACATTAGCGTGTACATATAATTATTTAAAATTAAAGATAATAGCTTCCTAAAATTCTCATTTGTTGCATTAAATCTTCATTTATAGACTTAACTTTCATTATTTTTCGAAAGGTTTGATATAATGCGAACCACTCTTTCAATTTGGATCAAACTTGATAAAACATTTACCGTTCTACAAATGAATGGAACAGCATTTTTAAATTGAAGAAAGGAGATCAGTTCAAAAGCCTTACACATCAATTTTACTTGATCCTTCATTCGATTTTTTTAGCGATGAAACGTGAAACCCTAGGGAAATTGTAGAAATGTATTATTTTTAAAGACAAATACTTCGGACCTACGAAAAATATTCAACGAGATCAAAACCTTAACTTTGACACACATTTGCCGAAAAGAAAACTAGTACTTTTCACCGGTTTCCATCTTTTGGTGAATTCTTATTTTATGAAGGCACTTTGTCATTCTACCAAGTTTTTCTCGAAATTTCAACGCCAGTTCCCATGCACTCATAATGAGCTATGTGCGCGTATTTCTCTGATACAGGATATTTGCTTGAATTGGAAAAATTCATTCGTCAATCTGATTCTAGAATTTGAGCTCTTTTAGAATTCTCAAATTCCTGAAAAACATCCCTTTGTTACATACTACTATACAAAGAAAGTACTCGAATAAATTTTTCAGTTCCTTTGGATGGACTTATCTTTCATTACTCATGTACAACTTGGGATATAGAAATAACTTTCTAGAAGTTACGTTTATAAATATCAATATGCAACAATGCCTTTTCACTGTACGAAGTAGATGTTAAATATATTTTATTAGACAATGCATGTAGTGCTATAGGATATTTAACATAGATAATTTGAAAATAAAACGGAGAAACAACACGTTTGTTTGGGTCTCATAACTTTTTTTCTGTAAAAATTGAAACAACGTGTGTTGTTTTCACTCCAAGCTTTGCTCTCTATGTGCTAAAATTAAGTTTTACTGGAAAAATTCTCTCTTCCTAGCACACACTTAGCAACCCTAGAAGATGTGAGCAACCCTAGGTGATTTTATTACTCTTGGAGAGAAATTTGGCGATAAAGGATATCGCCAAGCGACCATCGAGAAACCTCTTGGATCAACCCTTCTGGAAACTGTAAGGAACCTTTGAGAAAAAGGTCTAATCAGTCGATACGAGATTTTAGTTTTGTGCATTAACTGCGATAAAAGATAGAGACATTATCTGTCTGAGCTCTAACTAATGTAATTCTTTTACAGATCCATTTCTGGAGCGCTGTATATCGTTTTCCATTACTGTAAAGAAACTGATATTTCGTTGTGCACATGCGTTAAGGTATCCGACTGGTTGTGACAACTTTATTTTTTAAAAAAAAGGAGATATGGAAATTTTTTTTGTTATTTTTAGATTTGTTTAGGGCATTTTAAGAAAAATTTGCTAAAATTAAGAAGAGAAAAATAAATTATTATTAGTAAAAGGGGAAAAAATAGGTAAAAATTGACAGAAAATAGCATAAACATGGTCCATTCTGTACCAAAGGTTTATGAACAAATTTTCAATTTTTTCAATCTAATGTGTTGCTCTATTATTCAATTTTGAAATGACCTTCATGATAAGAAATATTTTCTTTTTTACAAAAACTAGAGTATTTTAACTCAGTTATTATATGAAATTCCTTTAAAAAAGCAATGATTATATTCACATAAGAAACTGTAAATTTTGTAATAAAACAGTGATTGATACATCTGAAGGTTAAATCACTTCTACTATTATACAGAACTTACAGAAAAATTCAGTTAATTATGTTCAAAACTTTCTTAGTAATCGCTGAACCCGTTTGATTATTTTCAAAAAATCACATTTCCAGTAAAACGCATTTTAAAGTATGACATCTGTTGTTACTAAAACACTTTTAGTTTTTGTTCTAGTGAACAGAAAATGATAAACTTGGTATTTTTATAAAGCTAATAAGATGGCCCATAAAATAAAATCATTAAAAAAATTTGCCAATTTTTGGCAAAATTCACAATTTTAGGGTAGTCGGATACCTTAACTTTTGTGGAATTTCTTTTATCCGTTCGTAAATTTGCTATTAATAATTGGAATAACCAGCTACTTTTCCACACGCGAATCTGTAACAATATAAAGTTCAAGTAAAATAAATGCGTCATCGACAAAGATGTGTTGATTTATAGCCTATATTATTAACCCTAATCACACACTTAATGTAAAATTCTGCGTATAACGCGCAATTTAAGGCAAAAAATATGATCAAGATTTAGGAGTGCGCATTATACGCCAGATATAAAAATTAGGGCTTAAGAAAAGAAGAAAAATATGAGCATAGAAATATATATATATACTTCTGCATAAATCGAAATATTGTTTATTTTAAAGAAATGACATTCCTTGAGAGCTTAAAAAGTCTGTAGTTCCAGAAGTATATTGTGTTTTTCTACATCTTGAAATAATACATAGAATAAATGACTTAAATCATAAGCGATTTTGCACGAACATTTCAGATTTCTTCGTAAAAAAAGGGGGTGTGCGTTATACGTCGAATATACCTAAAAAAATTAAAAATTGCAGCTTAAATGCACATTATACTCCGGATTTTATGGTATGTTTTTACATAAATTGCTCTAAATAACTTAATCCCATTTTTATCAAAATAGTGATCGATTCACACTAATTTTGGAGCAAAATGACAGATAAAATTGTAGACCTATAAACTTACAAAATCATTTTAGCATTCTGGTTCTTGTAACATTAATTCCCAATTCCTTGCTGTTATAATTTCATCAAAGTATACCACTGTCGAACAAATTTCTCATTCAATTAATGTCATTTATTTATAACTCAGCTTGAAGGGATTTGTGCAATTCTTTTGACTGCTACAAGGACACATAATGGGATCAGTAATAGTCTTAAAAATTACCAAAATAGCGTCAGTCAACCATTACGTATGGGCTTTTTAATTAATTTTCCGAATTTGGTGATAAAATTATAGCATGTGAACAATTAAAGGCCGTCAAGTCGGAAGAAAGTATGTTATAAGTTGCTCTCTCCCACTTTTCTAACAGTTATTAGAAAGAGAATTCTTAGTATTTCCTAGTTTCTTGGATTATATTCCACGAAAACACGCTTAATTACCTTAACTGGATTACACTTAGCTGGAATGTTTGGGGGGTAGAATAATGGCTTTATCAGGACAGCTCCTTTTATCAGTAAATACTAACCTTTTTTTTAGCACCGAAGTAAATTATGTTGCCTGCTTATTTTTAATAATCATCAGAATACGTTCGTTTTTTCAAAGTTGGCTACTGTTATTGGAGATAGTGCTAGTATCAATGAAAACATTTTAAATGATTATTAAATAATCGGAAATACTTCTTAAATATCAACAGTTATGTTCAGCAATATATTCTACAAACCTGGAAGGTAAGTAAAAAAAATTAAATTTCAAAGTGATATATAAAGTTTTAGCTTAGGAATCTTTTTACAATAATAAATATCAATGTTTATAAAGATGTTTGTCTGTATATGTATATATATATATATACATATTGTCGTGCCCCAGTCCTATCTTGGACTGGGTTCACATTGCCCGACGCACCTGGTGTGGAAGGAAACATATTATCACCAACGAAAGCCATAATTACAAATATTTATTAACAACACACAAATACAATTAACAAGTTACACTACAAGTAGAAACCCTGGAGTGATTATTCAATTCCCTAGATTAATCCTGATACACAACTCTAACATTCAATTCTAATCTTTAAATCTAATATTCCCTACTAAGTAATCTGAGCTATCAGAATTGACAAAGGAGACGAACGCTTACTAACGTCAGGTCGGTACTAACTATAATCCCTTTGATTATTTCAATGATTAACAATATCAATTACTATCTAATACGTGCTAAGCTCGCTGGAGAGATCCGTAGATGATACTTACAACTAGTTTGGCAATTCCTTCTCCTACTACTTTCTTACTAAATCTAGACTTTATATAGTCGAATTCATTAGCATAACACTATCTCGTGTTTTTCCCGAGGAGGCTGTGAAATAGAATAATTGCTGGCCCCAAAGTTACCCAAGAGGGTTAATGGAAGATTGACGCGGATAGACCCGTCACAATATATATACAGACAAACTTCCATCTAACGAACTTATGTTTTGCGAATTCTCTATTTTGTGAACTGTTTCTTGGAACCAAGAACATTTTACTATTTTCTCGGTAAAATAACCTCCAAATAGCGAAGTGCATTTTCTATTTAACGAACTTTTCCTTTGATAAATGATGTTAATTATCTTTCTATTGGAAGCAAATAGGTTTACATTTTCTGTATTGGTGATACTATAGCAACAAACATAAATTGTCCGAGAAAGATGCAAATAATTAACTGCTCCAAAAAAAAAAATGGTTTGAAAAAATTGCCCCAGAGCTTTTTTGATGCTGATAGAAAAGTTAAGATTAATCGGGAATTGAAGTTCCTTAAACTGGAATGGAACATGTGATGGGATTATTGATATCTTCAATGTAAACAAATTTTCATTAATGGTTTTAATAAGAAATGTAAATCAAAAACTTCTTACTGTATCGTTCATTCATAAAAATGGGCTTAGGTTCCATAGGAAAATAATAGTTCAATCAATTTTAAGTTCCAAATATATATAAGAACTAATTCAGTAGGATATTTAACTGCTCCCTTTGTGTCAGAAATGTTATCAATAAATTTGTATTACTTTCTAGGAACGTGTGTCAAATGTTCAAGCTGAAATAGAAATTATGATATAATAGTTCCAAACAAACAAAGTAATACGTATCCAGAAAGTTTTAAACTGAAATAGTTACCATAGTATCGATCAAGCTATTAAAGTATATATGAAACAAATTTTTTAAAATTGTTTACCTTACTAAATTTACACATTGTGGAAGCGGGATATACTGGAGAGCTGCGTCTCTTCAAAAATTATTGCATTCTTTAGTTAATTTGCATCTCAGAAAAGGTATAAATAATACCATACAAATTAATAAATAAAATAGTGCCAGTTTTATTCAATCTATTTATTGTTCTAACTTTATATCGACAGCTGCAAGCGTACTTTGAGAATCAGCTTAAAGGAACAAATGTACCCTGCCATACTTTTCTACAATTTATTTATTTTTTTTAAACCAGTAGTAAGATTACTTGAAATACCTATCATAGCCTGCACTCGAATGTCATCCAAATTGCAACTTTATTTACTCCTAGTCTTCATGCACGAAATATCTGTTGACAAATATACTTTGACACAAATATACAAACAATTTTCTGTCTATATAAATTCTTGCCTGTCTTGGAAAGCTACAAAAAAACCTTTTTGCGGAACATGTGTGGCCCGCGTTCTGCCATTTACCCTCGCCTGCCATAAACCGTTTCAAAAACACAAAATAATATATATATATATATATATATATATTAGAAAGTTTTAAAAATTGAACAAAAAATTACCCTTAACTGAAGCCCAATACTATCTGCAACAGACTACTGAAACAAATTTAGCTTAGCAATAAACAGAAATGAAGTTGCAAACTTAACCTTAAATGAAAAACTTTGGCATAGTGATCCCTTTAAATTATTTGATAACTTGGTAGGATTGGCGATCACACAACTGTTAGTCCAAAAAGGCTTTTTGTTCCAAATTGAATAAACAAAACAGTATCTTCATTATTAAATTGTTAAGTTTACAACTTTTCGCTGTAGAAAAATTCTAGTTGCAAGTCAGTTTATTCCAGCCATTGCTGCGCCGACTCCGGCTCACCGTCTTTCAAACGTCTGACATGTTCATCTTCCTCGGTCCTTGAGGTGCGGCTGCGCCCGCAAACTCTTCGAGCGTCTTCGAAGAGAATCGAAATTGAAGAGCGAAGTAATTTCCAAGATTGAAAGATATCGAGAGGGGTCGTCAACTTGTGAGCCGACCTTTTAAACTCCGTGGGTGAGCCACTTTCCCGCCCCCAATCAACTTTTATTGGCGAGGGTTCTCCTCACATTTGTTCCACTCCAATGGTGCTTGGAGACAATAGACTGGCGCGTCAGATCCCATCTCCGACGCTGTATTTTGTTCACTTCCTGGATGGCTATAAATCACCTTGTCGCATTGACACTGAGGGCGTATCTTTGTCACGACAGGCCGTCATTCCTCTTCATCCAAGTCGTTTGTGGCCCACATGTGTGAAGGGAACCCAACACAATGGATACTGTTCACATGAGTTTCCTTCCTATTGAACGTTGAGACTAAAAATCGTATGTTTGTCGGAGAAAGAAAAGATGTGGTCCACAAAATATACATAGTTAAATAATTATACAAATTACTTCAAATTTCTTAGATCGATTTCTTTGAATTTAATATTATTAATTATTATATATCATGTACTCATTTTTTCTTTGTTTATATCTTATTTAACATTGCAAATAAATAATTTTTATTGAATAATTCTAAAATAAATTATTTTATACACTATCTTGAAACCCGATGCGTAAACCGTAAACTCTTTGATAAATTTCACAGTTTAAGTAATAGATAGTAGAAAATAAAGTTTTATAAGATAAACTAATAATAATATTAATTTGCATAAAACACCGTGAAGCTTATGTTACACAAGGATCGAATTCATGGTACAACGTTAAAAATAATTTTGCTTAAAACATTAAAAATTGGCTTTATGGTTTAACTGAAATATGTAAAATAGTGTTCTATGTTTAACAGTTTTCTTAAACCTGCTATATTAGTCGAAAATATAAACTATTAAATAAATATTAACAAACTGTAAGTATGTACTACAAATGTTTTTTCGTTATACTTACAATTTTATATTTATACGCGTCTTTGAAAATGGCTAAAAGTCAAATCTTCATAATAAATTATTCATAAAATTTTTAACATCATTTTTATATCAATTTCAAAAGGCTATTTTACGGTTCATTATTTTTAAACTATTATTTTGCTTTTAAACTTAATATAGTTTTTTTTTAAAAAAATGACACATAAATTTTAGTAATTATCTAATAAGTGTTTGATTTACAATATTCTCTTAAATTCTTTACTATTTTAAAACTAAAAACATTGTTATTCAGATGTTTATAACAGGAATCCAATATACAAACATCAAAAATTTTCCCCTTATAATGCACATCTTTAAAATATCTCCTATTCAGCATTTTTACTCAAATAATTTTTGAAGAAAATAGGTTCAGTTATTTTAATACAGTTATTTATGTGTTTTTTAATCAAGATCTGTGTGAAAATATTAATGCAAAACCATTGGTATATTTCTTCTTAAAAATTTATCCTGGATGCACTTAAATAAAATAAAAAAATCCACATCAAATATAAATATATTTCAAATATCAACAATTACATTCGTTATTTCAATATTAATGTTTTGAATTGAGAAGTCGTAACCGTTTTAAAATGCTTGAGAGAATTAGATATTAGCATGGAATTTTCTAATATAATATTCAAGGAACTTAAATTGCATTTTACAGTCACACATAATTTAATTATATTTAAAAAAATTATTCAATTGATTTAACTTACGTAATATACTAAATACACATTTAATTATTGTATAGTTTTTTTAATATACAATGTATATGAATTTTCTAAATTTTAGTTATTATTTTAAATGAAACTGTCTTTAATTCTCAACTGTCTTAGCTGTAACGCACGTCAAATATAAAAGTCACATGCGTTATAATTGTATTAAACTAGTATTTTACCATAAGGATAATAAATATTTTTTTTCTATCCTATTTATGATATTTGAATTGATTTAAAAGACTAATTGCTACTGACACCAGAGAGTATGTGGTATTTCTTCGTTAACACAACCGTAAACCATTAAATATGCATATTAAAGGAAGGTGAATGACTTTATTAGAAACTTTAGAATCAATTGAGAAAGCTTTATTTCATATTACATAAGACCAGCGTTTCTCAAACTTCCTACAGTTACCCCTAGGACGGAGTTGTAACTATATGAAGGGGCATATCAAAAAGCCGAAAACAAAAAATTACTAATTTACTGAAAGAAAACTAATTATAGTCTGAGACTTAACAAAAAATAAAATAAACATTTGCACTGATATAATACACTATGTATATATCAGTGCAAATACTGTACTAATGTAAGAGTATGGCACAATGTGTTCTATAATGAATTTAACAATTCTAATTTAAGAACAAATTTAATAATTACCAGGCCCTTGGGCTAAGCTCATATAAAGTTATATACAAAAATTGACACTTATTTTGGTAATTTGCACGGTTTATAAATAAGCCCTTCACTTCCGATTCCGCGATTTGCACCCAATGCTTCCGTTTTTTTACGTTGGCGAGCGTACGTTATGTATTGGGGGAGAGGATGAAAAGGATTAAATAAAGAAGATATATGTTAAATAGTAAATCTTTCACGCAAACACAAACACTGCCAAGGTCTTTTTATTGCATTGCAAAGATTTCCAAACGTATGGTATTATTGAATTCAACGCATTGTTATTTGTAAGGATGGGGGCGAGATGAAAATTATGATTTTATCGCAAATATTGAAAGTTTGAGAAGCACTGGCATAAAACAATATGTAGTTAAACTTTTTTCATTTTTAGCTATAAGCAAATTTATATTTTAACTTACAAGTTGTATGATTGATTCAGAAGGAAAATTTGTCCCCAATTAGCACAATACCGAAGTTTCAGGAATTGAGCAAAGGAATTAATCGCTTGTGTTACAAATATAGAAGACAAACACAAAGCTTATTTTCACTATTATAAATGCAATTTAATCCTTATTGATAATGTGATGACACACGGTGATAGTCTGTTTTATTTTTTCAATGCATTTGTTATGTTTGTGGCAATACTGTCTTTTTCTATTATAAGAGCTTGCACCAACATTTTCACGGCACTCCGCAACCACAGGCTCCTACAGCATTCTTGATTTTCTTAAATAAAGGTTGATTTTTATACCAGTAATAAACAGTAAATTTTGTTTCTTCTTCGAAAAGCTCAAACGACCCCTACATGCCCTGACCTCCACAACCATACTCTCGTTCGTAGCGACTCCTCTCCAGTTTTTAATTTTCAAAGTACTTAAGTCTTTCTCAATGTCATCCAACAGTCTAGTTTGTGGTCTTCATTTAGCTCAGGTTCCCTCAGGTTTCGAGTTTTATAGTTTTGCTTACAAGCAAAAAAATATTATATGATCTAATCTAAGATCTATGCTGTGATTATTGGAGAATTATTTTATTCAACTCGTAACAGTGTACTAGAGGTTGAGGTGTTTAGGGGTTACAGCAGAGATCAGCCATAGCAAGTTGTAAACGCAATTTTCTTATCCCTTTACTTAATCAACACAACTAAAGATAGGAAATGCACTTAGTAAATAACTGGAAGAGCTAACGCATGGCTTAAGGCTACTAATATATAAGTAAAATTTACTCCACTTACTCTTGGAACACTCTTGATTTCTATGCTAGAATTTACTGTAAATATCTTTCTTAATTTTCGATCTCCGGTCGTAAATCTTGTTCACAATTTTAATCACTTTTAAGCTTCAATTATCAACTATCGACCATCCAACGACTATTCGTCGAGTAACATCGCGTACCAAAATGCCAACGCTTAAATAGAACAACTCATTAAAATAAATATAGTCTTCTTCTTCGGGAGAAAGTTTGCAACAAAACTTACAGTTTAAAAGAATAATTTTATCCCAGGAGGTTTAATAGAAGGTTCGATGATAGACCTGTTACAAACTGATCGTCTTATTATCGCATTTTTGTATTACCATTAAATCATGTCATAAATGGTAATGCAAAATGAAATTATATTATATACGATAGATATACTGTTATAGAAATCAGTAAATCTGTTTAACTAACAGAAAATGAAATTCAATTAAAATGAAAAGTCTATGAAAAAATTTTAAAACGTCAGATTGCATTGCTGATTATCTAATACCTGACTTTCACGTACTTTTATGGTCGAAATTTGTGTCTTTCAATTGTAAATTTCTTTTACATTTTATGAGATTCAAATTTGTAAGAAAAGAAAATCACAATAAAAGTTTTAACAAGGTTTAAAAGGGTACAAGTTAGGTTTAAGTTTCCTCTCAACCAGTGATTATTCTGGACGTGTATTTCAAAGATTTATCTCGTACAGTAATTTTAAAAGTAATACTTTAATTTATACTTATCCCTAGATACAAATGCAGAAAAGATCAAAAGTATCGTTAGAATTTTAAATTAAATCAACGTTAAATCTTTTTGTAATAGAACATATTTATTTATTTGAAGGTGTAAAATTATATTTTTTTGAAATTTTTTGAACCAAGTATGAAAAACAGTTTATTTGTAGAATCATAATAGAATCAGTAAGTGCGGAATTTTTCCATGAGGGATTTGATAAAATCTTGCATAATATATTTCCATATTTTTCGAATCGTGTGAAACTTGAAATTTGAGAATATCTTTCAGATGAAAATGTTTAAGACTACTATAAAAAAAAATCTTCATTTGTATCTGTTTTTAGGTATAACTAATTGTTGATATTTTGAGTCTTTATGAAAATTTACAGAGTTTGTCCGAATTTGACCGACAAATTTATAGGCATGATGGTAGGAAGAATGGGGACGACAAATCATCATGTAACATGGGATTGCAACCCGCGTTTAGTTGGAGTAATTCGTGAAAACAGGTATGAATGGTGTGATATCGATTGTAAAGGAATAGTGCAATAAAATGTAAAAAATGCATTGATCAGGCGTAAATAATGTTTACGATATGAATAATGCATTATATCTTGACATCAGAATGCAACGACAAATAATTCTCACAGGAATTGTTCGAAGTTGCAGCGCGTAGGGCATAGCACATCCGACAACGATGCGCGTTGCAAGATCCTCCACTGTAGCCGCCAGAGTCTCATACACAAGCAATTTCAGGTAGCCTAGATGAAGAAATCCGAAGGATTTAGATCTGGGGAGAGCTGAGGCCAAGAAACAGGTTCACTGTCTCCAATCCACCTCCTGAAGTATGTAGGATGGCGGTAATGAAGCACCACAATCGATAATTGTGCTGGCGAACCATCATGCACGGGAGAAGAGGGAAATTCGCATAATTGGAGGTTTCTTCAACTCTACCACGACTGTCCAAATTCCCACACCCTCCTCGTCTGGCTCATCGTCCCTCTTACGACTACTTTTTTAGCTATTTTCACCGACTAAATGGGGTTTGAATTGTCATCCCCATGATGCCTACTATCACCCCTCTGTAAGTTTTGGTCAAATTCGGCCACAACCTTCGGCATTAAGTCTTCCACATATTTTGCCATTTCACGCAATGTTATTAACTCCACCTATTATTGCAACACGGGAGGCGGAAGGAATCCTAAATAACAAAAATTCAGTCACACTATTTGAAAAATTCGTAAATATTTATTCTAGATATTATCAAAAGTTCAAAAGGGGAAAATGATCGAAAATGACTAACTGTTTGCTTCTATGTAAAAAAATGAAATGAAAAAAAGTTCTCGTTGTATTGCAAGATATTCATCTCGCATATTAAAGTACTTTACTAATGAGAAAAGAAAAAAAAAACCATAAATGAAATGAAATGAGACTTAAATCTTAATTTATCTAAAGAGGTAATGTTCTTTCCGTATGCTTAAGATTCTAAGAACAGTTGATTATTGCAATTCTCAAAGGTCACATAAAAGAGATATTGGTTGGAACAAATTACACTTATACATTAAGTGAAATTTCAAAATAAAGTAATTATTTTTGAAAAAAAAGTTTTTTTTATAATAATAAAATAGTGATTTAGCTGTTTGCATTCATTGTAAATTGTTTTAGTTCAACATTCAACATTTTTACACCAATTTTTTAAAAATTAATTGCAGTGTTATTGATATTTATACTTTATGCAGATGAGTACTTAAAAGATAATTTGATAACTCTTGAATATTTATTTTTCTGAATCTCTTTAAATAATTATTTAAAATAAAGTAAAGCTATTAATTTTTGTTGTAATCTATCATTTACTCTAAGGAAATCACTTAATGAATGCATTTAATTTTTTTTTTAAAGTCAGTAAATAAATCAATGTAATTTTATATTAATCCTAAAAAAATATAAATTCTCTTATGAATGAAACTTTTGTTTCATCTCATAAATTATTAAATCCATTAACCAGTTAACTGTGGCGCCCCCGTTTGAGAGCACACAACTGTGTGTACCACGGAAATCGAGAAATGACGTGTATATTCGTCGATCCCAGATAAAGTGACCCTGTTAAAATTATTAGATAAAAAAAAAGATGGGTTTATTTTATAAAATTTCCAATTTTACTACTAATACCTATTTATTTGGTTAACATAAATGTACATTACATACATATTACCCGAGTGAGTGAATATAAGTGTTGCACTGTTCAGCTACACGAGGGCTTTTCGCGACGGACCTCGTAATTTTGAACCATAGACAAGTGCGAGGACGACACCTGAGCTGGAACCTCAACTACCACACCATACCAAAGGGAGGGAACCTGAGCTTTTGACAGATTTAACTTGCATCGCTTCCCCTATACGGTGGGTTTTCAGCGGTACTAGACTCGAACGCATGGCACGTCTGCCACGAGTCCGATACCTTGACTACTAGGCTACCGCGTCCACTACATATAACTCGAAAACCACAAGAAAAATTACAAAAAAAAGATAAGAACTTAAATTACTCCTGTGGAGTGGTATTCTCACCAAAACAGGATAATATACATAATGAAAATTTGCAAATAGAACACTAGCAACGTGGTCTCTTCCTGATATTATGTTTATTTAAGTGTTAACATCTACGCATAGAGTTTCTTCTTTTCAAAGTTCAAGGTATATAATCTTTAACATGATTCCCGCCTAATTGGGTAACATTAGGTTTAAATGGCCGAGTTTGTGTTGATTTTTCTCTATGAATTCTTAAAGGTTTACAGAACGCAAAATCGTAGCTTCAAGGAAGCTTTCAATGGGGTAAGCGTCCGCATTAGTCCCATGGCTGACCATACATGAAGGGACCCTATTATGAATCAATTTTCCGATATTTTCCTTTCCATTTTATGCTTACATCTGAAAAATATTATCATCTCATACAAATAAATTCGTCATGTGAACTTATACGCTGTTTCAGCCAGTGCATACGGTATCATATAAGTTGATCTAAAATTTTTCATATTTTTTATGTATTTGTTTTACTCCGGCTTGACCAAAAAATATTCTAAGAATCTTGAAATTTCAGAATATGTTTCGTTTTTTCTCAAAAGTTACAATTTAAATAGCCAATGATCACTACTTTTTAGACATGTGTGACGAACATTATGACACAAAATTCTGCAATTTCACCATGGCGAGTACACTCGTTAATCACAGTAAACTGGATAAGCATTCGTCATGCAATAAATAGGAATCTTATCATGTAAGTTACTTATATCAAACACGCAGGGCAACACATTTAAAACATATCCTAAAATAATTTCAAAAACTGAGATTACAAGATATGAAAAAAAAAAAATAAGAAGATATTCAAACATGATTTTTATCACACACATTCCCCTTTTTAATATTATTATAGAATATATGCTTTTATTCGGCTTACAAAAATAATTTTTAAGCCTTTATTGAATAAATTTATATTGAAAACAGTTCAGAAATTTCATCTTCATATATTTACATACATAAATACCTACAACAAATAAAAAACTAATAAATATCTAAGTAATCAAAATATATAAAAATGTATGGTGTTTCAAACTATTCAATTTATAAAATTCTATACATTGTACATTCATTTTTAAAATCCTTAACGCATCAACATAGTATTGACTATAAATCTAAAATAAAATTTTATTTTATACAAGATGAAATCCTATTTTTTAGAGATTTCAATTTTTTTGTCAAAAGAGATCAAATTTCAAAACATTTAGTTTTTCAAGTTATATGTATACCCAAATAACCATTTTCAATTCCAAAAACAAGAAGTATCATATCTTGTTTGAAATTGCAGAGAATATATATATACAATAATATATATGAGTAAGAATTGCTGAAAAAATACTTATGATTTTGTAAATCTTGCATATGATACATATAAATTTTAATCTTTTTCTTTACTTGTCATACCCAAACACTCTTAGAACATCAAATATTCTTATGGTTATTATAGTGTATATTATGATATTTTTTTATTACAAAGTATGTGTTACTTTGTTGTTTTTTTTGACTAAAAGAAATAAATCTTTATCGTTTCAGATTTTTTGATTTATGTTTATATAAAAAAGTATTTCATTATGTTTTATCTTTCCAGAGGCTTGTAATATTAGTAGTAAAATGTATATGCGAATATCAAAATTATATTTCTCTGTTTTCTCTCTTTCTCTCTCCTCTCTCTCTCTCTCTCTATATATATACACTGATGTCCAAAAGTGAAGCATAAATCGTAAAATGCGAAAAACATGGAGTAAATATTCGTAAAATTATTCCAATTTTCTTGAGGATATTAATTGGGTGAAGAAGAAATATTGGGTGTATGCAAAACTTTTCAGTCGACTACGTCCTGCGCGAACCACCGGCGCATGTCGGAACGAGGAGAAACCGATTCACTCAGCATAGGCAGTTCAGACAAGTTTCGTGCAACTGCTGTGCGAAGGAACGTTGTTAACCATCAAACAAGGTGAATGATGGCACAAAGACGCTAATTGGACATGTTTACGAAAGGAAGAATCGTTGGAGGAAAGAATCGCGCTGGATTCGGCGCTCACAGTCGCCACAGGAATACGAACTTCCAGACAAACTGTTTACAGGAGACTCAATCGTGCTGGCCTGTATGCCAGGAGATCAGCATTTTGCATTCCCCTCACGTCTGCGCATAAACGTGCTCGTTTGAACTGGAGTTTGAAATATCAACATTGGAGTGTGGGAGAGTGGGCCAATGTGATGTTCAGTGATGAATCCCGGTTTAGTCTGAGTAGTGATTCTCGGCGGGTAACGATATGGAGAGAACGTGGAACACGTTTTGAACCAATAAACAAAACGGAAATATATCATTTTCCATCAAGGGAAGTAATGGTATGGGCAGGCCTCATGATGGACGGCCTCACAGACCTCCATTTCTTGACACGTGGTCTGTGACTGCTCAAACATACAGAGACGAAGTCCTTGAGCGTTAAGATCGTTTGTTTCGAGGTGCTGTCGGTCCTGACTTCATATTTATGGATGATAATGCGCCATGTCACCGAGCGGTGCTGATGGATGACTTCCTTGAAACGGAAAACATCTAGCGCATGTCGTGGCCTGCGAGCTCCCCTGATTTAAATCCTATCGAGCATGTATGGGATATGCTCGGGAGACAAATTGCAGCCCTTTCGCACCCACCAAGTTCCGTTACAGAACTGAAGAGAGCTCTCCAAGAAGCTTGGAACCGTTTGAGCCCATAACTCATTCATCATCTCTTAGCAAGTACGGTAAATCGCTGTGCAGCGTGCCTGGCTGTCAGAGGTGACCACACGCCTTTTTAAACCGCTGCATCATTATTTTATTTAATGTTTTCTTTCATTTTTTATTTAAAGTGTGAATCCTTGCTATGCTCAGTTTTCTTTCAAACTGCTACTTTGGATAATAAAATTAATTATTATTATTCTTTTGATTTGCTTCCTTATTTTATAACCATTTTACAATCGCATATCACGTTTCCTGCCATTCTGATTTACTGTTCCTTCTTTATTCACATAATTATCAATTATGCTTAACTTTTGGACACCAGTGTATATATATATATATATATATATATATATGTGTGTGTGTGTGTGTGTGTGTGTGTGTGTATAAAGAGAGAGACAAATGATTAAAATATATATTTTAATAAATGTTTACTAATTTAATTGCGATAAAAAATTAGTTTAATTTTATCTGAAAATGAAATTTATAACTATACTACTTAAAAATTTAAAACAAGCATATATTTATTCCATATCATCTTCTAAAAACTTTAAAATAGTATAAAGTAAAACCCAATTAGTAATTTTAAATAAAATTAAGTGTATAAAATACGTCATTTTACCTCAATACTTGAATAGCAATATAAAATATTATTTACAATTTGGGATTACGTAGTGTTTCCTAAAATTTCTTAAGCTGCTTATGGAAAAAGAGAGCACATATATTATAAACTTATTTGTGTGTATTAACCATCTTATCAAGAAAAGAAATAAAGAACAAATTTCTTTTTCCTGAAAACTAAAACAATTTTTTTCACATAATATATGACCACGGTAAATGGTATCTTGTATAATGATAGCATTAATAGAATTTTCTCCAAAAACAAAACAACTTAAAGACCATAATGCATTTTTAAAATAACATAATAGGATGGAATGTCAACACTTTTTTTAATAAGATTTTTTCCCTCTAACGAAAGCTTTCGAACAAAACAAAGGAAGAGGAAAAAAAGTTGAAGAAAAAATAAGAAAATTTTACCAAGACGCAACAACGGAAATGAAATTTTTCTCTTGGTTTTTCTTTAATGTGTTATATAAAGTTTAAAAAAATCATATTAAGTTAAAAACATCTCCTTTCATTATTTATGAACAAAAAAGTGCATCTAGAAAGAAAAAACTATACAATTATTTAATATTACAGTTGCTTAAACAGTGCTCCCATTTTTTTTTTCTTTTCTCATTAGTGAAGGATAGTTTCTGCGTATCCTCCTTGTTTATACTTATTTTTACCAGCCTAAGGGGCTGATCTCTCAAGAGATGTAAGACCCTAAGAAGATTTTTAGAAGTCTTCAGATCCATGCTTCAAATTGGATACAGCAAAATGCTGGCTCAAATTGTGGATGTAAGATGAATATTTTTATAATTCATTGGATATACTTATATGTCGATTCCATAATGATATAATAAAGTATATTTAAACTCCAACTATTTAATAAAAATGGAACATCAGATAAAATCTAACAAGTTAATATTAAAAAATTAAAATTATGTTAAAAATATTAAATTTCTAACCATAATTCAATATCTTGACTACACAAAGTTTATTAAAATATACGGGAATAACTTTTTTAAAGAAGTTCTTCTTGTACTTTTTTAGAGAAATTTAATTATAATCAAATTTATTTCGTTTTAAATACGATTTATTTCAAATTGTCTGATACTTTTCTCCGTTATTTATTTAAAAAAAAGCTTTTTCTCTGTTTTTAATTTAAAACATATATAATTCTCACCAAATTGAATGAAAGTTTCAGTAACTTAATTTTCCTCTTATAATGGATTCTTTTTAAAATGTTGGAAGAAAGTATTAGGAAAATGCGCAAAAACTCTATGTATGAAATGGTTTGCACAACATCTTTCGAAATGCTGTTAAAAATAAAATGCAAGACTTTTTACTTCCAATGGTACAGAAAATTTGGGTAAAGTAAAGAAATGCTTCATTTTCCAAATGTTATCCTTAATTTTGGAAAGAAATATTCCGCAATTTTTTGAGAATAAACTTCTTCAAAAGAAAAATACGTTCAAAAAACTAGAAAAAAAATTATTATAAACTGTGAAGCAACACCAAATCGAAAACACTTTTAAAATAATTTACTTTTTTTTCCATTTTAGCGTAAATACTGCTTATCTCATGCATGAAAACCAGCGAAATATTCGAATAGTAAATTATTCAATTTTTTTCCTTCTCATATTGCACTTTAAACTAGAAGTAAATACGAATAAAAATGGAATACCTAAATAAATATTGGTATGGTATTTTTAAATTCGAAATATTTTGATTGGTTATTTTATTTTAGCAATTCCCCGCTTCCTAGAGCATGTGTCGAATAATATTTAACAACAAAAAATGTATACACTCCAGTTAATACAAAAAATTGGTTGCACGTGAAACATGCACATGCAAACGCACATGAAAAAAAGTAAATTAGATACAGTAAAAATAAAAAACCAGATTGATCTTATTTAAGTATACAATTTCACTTCAGTTTTGAAAGAAAAAAAGAAACACAGAAACTGTACTCTATTTTCAGCAGAGCATCGTTTCAAAGTTAATTATATTTTTTCTTTTCTCGACGGATGAAAAGAAATCCGAAGATTTTAAAATAATAAAAGGAAATTAAAGAAAATGTGATTTTACTGTACGGCATAGTTTACTGAAAGTAGCGTCATGCTCTCTTTTTCTGATAAGCCCCACGGCAATATGTAATTCGATTACGAATTACAGGCTTGGACTGTGGTAATTAGTTCTAGATCCGATAACTGGTGAATCAGCGTAAAAGAATTTTCGTCCAATTAGAAGCATCTGCATTCGCCTTTACCAAAATTTGCCATTTTCTTTCCAGGGTCCAACCGATTTCTGAAAAAGGGTGGGAAGGAAACCAAAAGGAACATTGGTTACATTTTTGTTATCTGATAAAAATGTGTACTAAATAGAAACTTCCCTAAATACTGGGGAAATAATTTATGAAATGAAAATTTGTTATTTATTTGATAAATGCTATCAATTCGTTAATATTATAATATGCAATTGCTCAAATTACGTACTGCATTAATGTTTTTATATTTTCTTTTCTTCTGGGTTTGATTCTTTTTTTTTTATTTTTCCATTATATACTCTCGTCTCCAAAAACTAAGACACAACATGTTTTTCGAATCTCACTATTTAAAAATGGCTATAACAACAGGATAAATAGCTTAATATTAGTGTTTCTCAAACTGTGGGGCTTGCCCTCCTAGGATGGCTTGATAACCCCACAAGGGAGGCGCGAGTATATCGAAAAATCGAAAACAAAAGTTTATTTAAAAATATTAATTTACTGAAAGGAAACAAAACTAAATACATTCGACATAATGAAAAATAAAATACACATTTACACTGATATAACACACTTATAAATATATCAGTACTGCACACAATGTATTTCATAATTAACGTAACAATACCAAATTAAGAACAAGTTTAGTAATTACCAGTGTCCCTATGGGCTGTCATAAAATTATATACAAATTTAACACTTATCTTGATACTTTGTACAGTTTATAATTAAAGTGGTATTGTAGCCTTACGTCAAAGTATATTGATATTGAATTCAATACATTGTTATTGTGTGGAGGGGGGCGCGATGAAAATTATGATTGAAAATTGGGTCACAAGTATAGAAAGTTTGAGAAGCACTGGCTTAATATAACAGACTTGATGAAACGTTACGGAAAAACTGATAGCCACAGCTTTATTTTTAAGAAATCGACATTAATATAAGAATGGGAGAAAATGTATAAAATCCAAGCAGTCACTACTTCATGAGTACGTTTTTCGGTTGATTCTTAAATTACAATATTTTTTTGTTAAAATACTTTGACTATCAAAGAGAATCTAACTACCTCTAGAAGTTGTTTACGTAATTCGACCGATTTCTGTTTCTTTCGGCTGGAAGTTAGAACCAATATTGTACTGCAGCTCTCATTGCAGACCACTTTGTAGCATCAAGAGCCTGCTTATTGTGGATAACAGAACACGTCTCCTGAACCAGAGAGCAACGGGCTTCTGTGCATTTCACAGAAGAGTAAAAATCACACTGGAAAGTTATTCAGGGCATCTGGTTACTAAAGGAAACAACGCCCCAGATACCATTAATCCAACACTGTTCAAAGACAGTTGTAGAGGTGGTGGAATCATGAACATGGATCTCACTTGGTGGTCATACTGATCTACGTGTGTCCCATGAAGGAAAGCTGACTGTTTTGAAATAACAGGAAGAGGTCCCTGATTCATATATCCTGGTGCTATTGATGCATCACACCAACTATGGTGCTATTGGTAACGATTTAACTCTGATAGATGATAATTCATGACCTCAACAATCTGAGGACTATCTAGCGGGTCCGTTTTTGGAGTGAAAGGAATGGCCAGCTCAATATCCAGACCTGAATCCGGTAGAATCTCTTGCCATAATTTCTCGTGATCGTGTCGACTTTGTTTCTGTTAAGTCAGAGGTTCCATTCTTTGTATCACTAAACATTTACTAGTAGAATGGCTACTAAACGTTAAATTTATTGAAGCTCAATGCCCTCATATTTGTGTAGTGTGATAGTTTGAAGAGTGGGATAAGAACTCAAGTGTCTTCATCGTGAATTGACAGAGGTTCAGACCCATGGGATCAGTCTGTTACAGCTGCCATGCTCTTTCAAATTGCTTGATTAACACTGAATCAGTCATCCAATCTAATATGTTCTATATTTGAAAAAAAAAGCATATCATTACTTTTATAACTAAGAATATAATTGACAACATGGTTTTTGCCTAAATAAGATTTCAAATTTTGTTTAATTCACAGTCAAGTCATTTTGGGTTTACTTTTTGGATAGTTTGATCCATATAGCGTATTTATATAAGCAAATATGAGACCAAGGTTTAAAATTATGATCTTAAAAATAAATTTTGCTTGAAAGTTGATTCATGGTTATGCAAAATCTGATTCGAAGTGAATACAGCTTTATTGTTCAAATAATATCATATGAAATAATTAATTAAATATTATAAGTGTCGTGTTATAATTTAAGAAAATATTATATCCATTTATAAAAATTATAATATGTAACCTTACCCTATTTCACAGTAAAATAAAATATATTAGAACAAAGATTCTTCACTCCATAAACAGCGAAAATTAAAAGTAATGTGTAGAAAAAATGTAACTTCACTCATTTTGATGTGACTTGTGTGTTTTGACTAAGATACAACATTAGTTTTCTGCAAAATAAATAAAAAAAAACATAAGAAATATATTTTTTTCTAAAAATTAGTCGAATTACTTTTAGTAATTTAAAGATTTATTATGAAGTTTAATGAATTTTTGTGCAGAAAAATTGTGTAATGTATTATTGAACACTCAAAACAAACAAGAGTAAAAGATGCATTTAAACCAAACAAAATTTTCAGTCGGCATCTACCTCAATTTGAATGCAAATGATTGACATTTCAACTAAACATTACATCGTGGTTAGGGATTGCAATACCGGTATACCGGGATACCAAATACTTGTAATTTCAGCCATATTTTTGTAATACCGGTATTCGAAAGTTTAAATACCGTTTTTTCGTTATTTACTAGAATTTTTTTTAAATTGTCTATTGTCCACTATATGCTCAGGATATGCTATATTTGCATAGCAAAATAGTTTTCTTTTGTTTTTATGTCTCCCCTAACGGGCGAAATTAATTAGACTTCGAATATAATGTTGAATCGTAAAATCAAGAGAGGTGTTAAAATACGTGAATAATTCAAGGAGTCGGGCCAAAACTATCCTATTAAAGCTCACACGCGCAGGATTCGTAGTCTGATATTCGTATTTGTGAAAACAAGGTTGTAGTTGTGAAGAAAGTGCATAATATTTCGATATGTATTAAATTGGTGAGTTTCTTATTCACATTTTTTTTTACCATATCATCCAGTACAATTGATGCATTATGTTTTTTAAGATCCCATCTCAAATATTTGTAAGAATACCACAGTCTGAATAATGATATTTACTTTTTGTGTGTGATTTAAGTAATAAAAGGTTTCTTTTTACTTTTTCTTATTCTTTATACTGTTATAATTTATAAGTTACAAATTATTTTTTGTGATATTTACACTCTCTAATGAAACTGGCAAAAGAAACAGAAAAACACCTGTGTTTTCTTTCTTTTTCTAAAATTTCTACTACCGGTACTAAAACCGGTATCCCGGTATGAAGATCTGGGGTGTATCAGCGCATTTAATTTCTTATGAAACGTTTTTATTAAAAACCATTTAAACACACTTTTTGAAAAAAAAAATCAAGAACTTTTTCTGTGAGCTGATATATGGGTCTCTTAAAACACGTAAAAAATAACTAACATCTGTTATCAGTTTTTCATTTCTAGGAGAATTCCTATTTTAAGAATATACATTGACATGCTATCCCATATCGTATCGCAAGTCTCCATGCAAAAGTAATGAGCATAGATTTCTTCTCCACAGCCCATGAGATTTGTAAGGAACCACGTGATTCATTCGCACTCATTGATTCAGGAAATTGAATTTCTTGTGAAGGGGACCATCATGGTAAACCTAACGACTTGGAAAACATTTTTTTTCTTGTATATAATTGGAAACAGCCATTGTGACATAAATGGTTTAGATGCCCTGTGTACATTTCCTACATGCATTAAACATGTTCAAAAGAAGTGGGTATTTAGCTAAATTATCAGATAATTTTTTTTGCCGCCAAATAATAGATCATGAACAGTTCAATTTATAAGAAAACGTATATATTTCCTTATTTGAAAGATAAATTATTTTAGATTGAACAAATATCAGATAAAATATTTATCTTGCCATATCCGTCCCAACTTCATTGCTTATATTTTTTTAAACAAAAAGTAATTAAATTAACTTAAACAGTTTATGGAATTACTGCTCCATTATTTCTTGCACTTTTTAGATATATCTATAATTCAAGTTCATATTATTTCATTTGATATTTATTTTATATGCATTTTATCAATATGAATAGTACCTTAGAGGCAGAAGATATTGAACAAATCATATTTTTATGTAATCTTTTTGTATATTTATGTTCTACTTGGACTCATTTTGAACGCTTTAATTTCGTCCTTCTCCGTGTGAATATTACAAGGATTTTAAAACAATCGATATGTTGAAAATTTTATTTGTCTTTAGGATGAATTTCAATCATTGAGTACATTTATTTAATATAAGGCGTGTTCAAATGAAAGTTATTTGAAGCTTCGCATGTGAACAATTTTCAATGTATTTTCGCGTGAACCAAATTCCAAAATTAATCTATATGTACCACATACACAAACATATTTGTGATAACTGCATTCGTAAGGGCGTGGCATTCATTTGAAAATGGCTGGTATGGACGCAACTGCGTCTAAAACGGACCAACAAGCTGTAATAAAGTTCTTAAAAGTAGAAAGGTGTAAAACGGAATGGGCATGAGTTTACTACATTTGTTGGCTATGGGGAAGAAACCTGGTGTCACCACTTCCAGTCAGAAATCCGTCAGCATGTAATGGAAACATCCCGACTCACAAAAGTCTTAAAAATTTAGAACTCAACAGTCAGTCGGAAAAGTGATGTTGATGGCCCAATGGGTCAACAGTTTTACTCCGTTGATGGCGTAAAGGCTGCAGTTCTGAACTGGTTCCATGAACAAGCAACATCATTCTTGGCGGGCAGAATTCGTAACCTTCCTAGGCAATGAGACGCCATGGGTGATTTATTTTAACAAACATTGTTTGCATTCCTATCATTACATATTGGTGTTCCTATCTATGTATCTGTCTCATTTCTGGCCCGACGCATCTCATGGATACACATCTCGAATCACTTTCATTTGAACACCCCTTATATTTCAATTTGAACTTTTTGAACTTTAGTATCATTTTATAGGACAGATACCTTAAAAAGTAATCACGTTTATTTTCTCTGTTTTTTTTTAAGTATTCATCTGATTTAGTATTCAAAGTTTTGGGAACTTGGTCACCGAAGAAGGCAGTTAAGTAACACCATTTGAAATTATTTTTATCATTCCTCTCATCCACATTCAGGATGATTTTGTCCGTCAGGGGACTAAACTGTGTGCACAGGTGTTTTGTTCTGAGATAACCATATTTGTTCAGCGTCGTAAGAAACATGGTATTTCAAGAACAACGGTGTAACATTAATTTTTGTCAAGTTTGGGTAAATCTGCAGAGACTTTAGAAATGCTAAGAAAAGAGCATACAGCGATTCTACATTACCCAGATCAAAAGTAAACGAGTGGTATCGGAGTTTAACGAATATCAAGATTTGCACCTAAGGGAAGGTGGCGAAGAAAGTAGTTTTGATTCTAAAGTAACTATTCATCCAAAATTTTTTCCTAAGGTTAGATTAGGAATCACGGAGAGTTATCTGGATATTTTACGTCGTTTGAGAGAATAATTATGCATGACAACACACCTTCACATAGAAGACCAATAGTCACAAATTTTCTTGTTAAAACTGATTCTTAAGTGCTTCCACAACTCGCCTATTCCCCGAATTTTGATCCTCGTTATTATTTTTTATTTCCATTATTGAAAAAATCTGCAGGGATGTTGTTTTGCATCATAAGCTGAGGTAAAAACAGTATAGGTGGAAGCCTTACGGGTGATAACAAAAGATGTCTTCCAGTAGTGCTTCAAGCGGCTGTACAAGCGCTGGCAAAAGTGTATTGCCAACCAAGAGAATTATTACAAAGGTGGATATTCTCATCAGTATTTTAAAATCTTCAAGGACTTTTGCGCCAAACTTTTGGATCCTGCTACAAGGATCTACTCCTCTGTGGATATTTGAAACTATTTTTTAAATAAAAATACATATTTCTTAAACATAGTACAATATACATAGATATATATTCAGTGTATTTCAAAACACTTCTTTGAATATATTGTTTAGTTTGAAGGAGATTCATTCTCTCTGTACCTTCCGTTCCGTAAGCACATGACTTACTCCTAGACCAAAATGATCACTTCAGTCCGGAGACATTTAGTGGCTTATATGGATACCACCACCACACACTCCCCTTTCAGTGAGTCATAAGACAAACGAAAGATATCGTTCTCATGGTGAGCGTGTGAGCTGTTGCGTCACTAGTTTGTGACGGCTTTGCTGGTTGCGTAATTCATGCGAGACGATTTGTGGGTTGCGTCACATGTCTGACGGCTTGGTTGCATTTACGGTAGATAAATGGCGCCATGACTGCTGCGTTAAGGTTGCGTTTGTTCGAAGTTCTCAGGGTCAGCAATGAAGGAGATTCGTCTTCGGTACCTTCCGTTCCGTAAGCACATGACTTATTCCTAGACCAAAATGATCCCTTCAATCCGGAGGCAGTTAATGGCTTATATGTATACCACCGTCACAAATTCACATCTTAATTTAAAGCCGATAGTTTCTCAATAACTTACAATCGTACAGCAAACACATTTTAAATTACATTAAGATGGAATCATTATTTTCTCTAAAGGGCCGTATTGACTTAAACAGCATCTGTCTACTAAATAACTGGTATTCAGATGGAATTTGAGTGAAGGTATTTAATTCAAAAAGGGTTTCATTCCTGGCTTTTCGAGAATTTTTTAAAATTTTTAGTGTATTATCTCTAGATTTCTAAAATGTCTCATGAGCATTTAGCATGCGTCTTTAAAATCGTCATCTTTATCAATTAAACTCTCGAGTAGAGTTAAGTGCATGTAATCTTAATTTTCTTTATTAGTGCATCATTAATTTTTTAAAATCTACTTGGAAATATAATAAAGTAAATGAAAAATACAATTGTAACATTCTTATACATTTTAATGATACTAAGTTACTAAGTTTAAACCTAGAAATACTACATATATTTTATTTTCAAAACTTATAAATTTTTGGATTTAATTGGAAGATATTTAAATAAAACATATTTAACAATATTTTTTCGTGTTTTTCAAGCATTTGTCTTTGTGGAAATATAATAGCTTCTTTTCTCAACAAAACACACTAAGATTTACATCATAACCTCACCTTCCATTTTCACATTATGTTACAAAATATTTTTTTGACCTTCTAATTCCACTGAACTGTTACATAGCCAAATGAATTATTCATCGAGTTAATGTCATTGATTAATAAATCAGCTTGAAAAGTTACTCGTAGAAAGAACTTTTTTCAACGACTACAAGGATTTACACTGGATTTTAATAATTACCGCAATAGCTGCAGTCAGCCATGACATACCGGCTCTTCAATTAGTTCGCCAATGTTGGCGATAAAATCATGTCATATGAACAATTAGAGCCGTCAAGTCTGGAAAGGGCGCATTATATGTATATATGAGTTACTCCTCTTCTAACAGTTAATGGAGAGTGCCTTCTCAGCAATTTCTTACTACCTAAATTATATTCCAGGAAAATACGCTTAATTAACTTAACTGGATTACAGTTAGTTTGAGGTACAAGTTAAGGGATTTGGAAAATGACTTAATTAAGACGTGACATTGGCTGTCATTAGATACTGAAATTTTTTGTTACGAAGATTAATATCTTACTTGCATTGTTTTCCTTTGAACTATCAGATCACATGTGTTCATGGTACACGTTTTGTTGTTTCCAGAACTTACTTTGATATACACAAATAGAACGTCTTTCGAATTTTTCAAAGTTCAGTTATTTCTAAAAATTCTAATATTTTATTTGTTGTTATGCCTATGTAATAGAAATTACATTACGCACAAAGTTATTACCTAGTTATTACGCAAATGACTGTCAAATATTCTCAGTTCAATAGAATATATTTGCATTGCTTAGGAAGTTCCATTGCATGAATACAACCCCTCCCATGATCCTCCACGAGTTTAAAACATGATTTGGGAAGAATAGGACTTATTGACTATATAACATGTATTACATTATTTTAATCATTTCCATTATTTCTTTGTAATTTACTCCGTCAAAGTTAGTAATTATCCGTCAGTATTAGTTAATTAAGTTTTCCTAAAGTTAATAATCATTAATTTTTTAAGTTTTAGTTAATTAATATTATAGCTAATTCCAAATATTGTTAAAAACTACATTTCCTGAGTTCTTTAAATATTCTTAAGTATGTAGAAGTTTTTTAAAAAAATTATTAGAAGGTATTTTTTTTCTCTTTAAATGGGATTGCGGATTGGTAATTACCGTTACAGACGTTGTTCATTTCCCTGGTACTGGTAGCACTTTTTAACGGAGCACCATATGGGTGGACACCAATTGCCATAGAGTAATATAAAATATTTTTAAGTAGTAAATAATGTAAAATAAAATAATTAAATGTAAGAAATATAAAAAAAAATTATAATCAAAATGAACTTGAATGGCTTGAGCTTTCGAAGTAAGGAAAAAAAGTCAAAGCGAACTATAATTAGTGATATAAAAAATACACATAATTTAGCATATTTTTTTAAAACAAATGTGTTTTTTTTGTATCCTCCTTGCTCTAATTTTCTTCATTAAATTTGTTATAATGTAGGAAATAGCAAAAGAAGTTTTTTGAAACTTGGTATATCCAAAAATCAATAGTATTTAAAATCTTTTTTTTTTAAAAATTTACTTTAAAGATGCAAATGAATATATCTTTAAATACTTAAATCCGTTTAAAAATATTTTCAATTTTAAATATTAAAAAAAAATCGAATATGCTAAGAAATCATGTTAACTTCAATTTAAAAAAAAGACATCGTACTTTCTAGTTAAAAGAAAATATTAATTGTAAATTTTCAATAAATTTAATTATCTATAATGTAATGTTTCCTAAAAGATGTATTCTACCATGATAAAAGGAAGATAATATGCTTACAAGAAATAATTTTCTTTCTTATGCAAAATTATGTATTATGGATATATTATATTATGTATTATGGATTATATGGATTATATTATGTAGTATCATACTAAAAAGGAGAAAGAAAGGTAAAATATTATAGATATTATTTTTCCACCAAGAACTTCTTTTATAATACCATATGTCTGCGACGAAATGAAGAATAAATAATGATAACTCGAAGAGATTTTTGGGACAGAAAAAAAAGAACACATAACGCAGTTTAAAGTATAATAATAAGAAAAATATCAATACATTTTTATCAATAGATTTCTTTTCCATTTCGGTTTTCTCCACTAAAAATTCTTTCAAACAAAACAAATGAAAGTAGAAATAAGCACACACAAAAAAAAATGACTAAAAAGAATTCCATCAAGGTGCAATGACGGAAATGAAATTTTTTTCGCTTTTCACTTTTTTTTCAACCTAAAAAAGTTTTCAAAAAAATTAAATAAACGAAATCATCTCCTTTCAATATTTGCAATCGAAGAAGAACAAATTTCAAAAGAAGAAAAACTGAATACTTTTTGATATTCCAGTTCCTTAAAAAGTACTCTCACTTTTTTAAAACTTTTTTTTGTCCCTTCTGCTTTCTCTATAGTTTTTGTGTGCCCTTTCAACTTTCCCTTGTATCTGCCGGCCTAAGGGTCTAGGCACTCCTGGGATTTGAAGCCTTGAGAAGATTTTTAGAATTCTGTAAGTCCTTACTTCAAACTAGGTTGAACAGATTCGTGTTACTTTATGTGTTTTTACGGAAAATAAAAGAAAGAAGAGCGAATGAATAGGGTAATACATGATCAGAGTTATCAATATTTACTAAGAAAAGAAGGTATTTCCTTATAAAATTTTTTCTCAGTATCAGAGTTTTGCTAAAGCAAAAAGGTTTATATTGCTCAATGAATGCCTTGTCGGACTATAAAAAAATTGGAAACATAGCAATGGAAAGTTTCCAACAAGTAATCAATTTGACCAAGAAAATATCTGCCATCTGTGTCAATTTTAGTAACAAAGCAAATTTAAATAAATAATCTATGAAGAAACAATCCTGGTCTTATAAATATTTAATTGTTTTAAGTAAAAATATTTATTTTTATTTAACATATACATCTAACAAACATCATTTATTAGATCTAGCATTTTTAAATAACTGAAATAATGCATTTTGTATCATAGAAACGTATATTCGTATTATGAAACATTTGAAAACATTTCTTGTAAATTATTTTTAACGCATCCTAAATTATGGAAAAAATTGTTTAAAATGTATACGGTTAAAGAAATTTATTTGATTATAATTTAAAGGAAAACCAAGAAGATATATTTCATCCTATTCGTCGCTTCGTTGTCGCTATGTGAGTGAAATAAAAATAATCACCCATCCGATATAGTGGTTAGCGATGCTAACTGTGTTTGCTGTGCCGTAGGGCCTGAGTTCGAATCCCGGAGAAAAGATGGATGTTTGTAAATGTATAGTATCTTTGCGATATGGGGAAACTCTAAATAGCCGTCGAGCCGCAAGTCCTCTTGTGAGATTATTGGAATGGAAGAGAGGTGGGAGGCCCCTGACACACCCCAGAGTGTTCTCCCTCGAAATTGGAATGGAAACGAGCTAAATTGTACTGTCACTTGCATGGTGCTCAAAGCTACGGCCAACGACAGGCGTACATATAGCCCCTTGCCATGATAAATTTCGTGGGCCTGAATCTGATGCAGTCGAGATTAGGTGGCATAAGAAACACCATCAGATAGATAGATATATATACACTGGTGTCCAAATGTTAAGCATAAATCGTAAAATGCGAAAAACATGGAGTAAATATTCGTAAAATTATTCCAAATTTCTTACGGATATTAATTGGGTGAAAAAGAAACATTAGGTTTATGCAAAACTTTTCAGTCGATTACGTCCAGCGCGAAACACCGGCGCATGTCAGAACGCGGAGAAACCGATTCACGCAGCATAGGCAGCTCAGACAAGTTTCGTGCAAATGCTGTGTGAAGGAACGTTGTTAACCATCAAACAAGGTGAATGATGGCACAAAGACGCCAATTGGACATGTTTACGAAAGGAAGAATCGTTGGAATACTGTAATCCTCACGATCACACACCGAAGTGTCTCTAATTCTGAATGTGGACTAGTCTGTGATCTCAAGACTGTGGCAGAGATTTTAAAGAACGGGAGATTACCCGACAACCAGTATCAGGTCGACCAAGAGTCATAACCCCTCACCAAGACCGATATCTGGTAATAAGTGAGCGACTTCAGAGGGGCAGTACTGCCAGAGCACTGGGTTCGGCGCTCACAGTCGCCACAGGAATACGAATTTCGAGACAAACTGTTTACAGGAGACTCAATCGTGCTGACCCGTATGCCAGAGGACCAGCAGTTTGCATTCTCCTCACGTCTGCGCGTAAACGCGCTCGTTTGAACTGGAGTTTGAAACATCAGCATTGGAGTGGGGAAGAGTGGGCCAATGTGATGTTCAGTGACGAGTCCCGGTTTAGTCTGAGTAGTGATTCTCGGCGAGTAAAGATATAGGGAGAACATCGAACACGTTTTGAACCAAGAAACATAACGGAAAGACATCATTTTCTGTCAAGGGGAGTAATGGTATGGGCAGGCATTATGATGGACGGCCGCACAGACCTCCATTTCTTTGACACGGGGTCTATGACTGCTCAAAGATACAGAGACGAAGTTCTTGAGCCTTATGTTCGCTTGTTTCGAGGTGCTGTCGGTCCTGACTTCACATTCATGGATGTTAATGCGCCATGTCACCGAGCGGTGCTGATTGATGACTTCCTTGAAACGGAAAACATCCAGCGCATGTCGTGGCCTGCGAACTCCCCTGATTTAAATCCTATCGAGCATGTATGGGATATGCTCGGGAGATGAATCGTAGCCCTTTCGCACCCACCAAGCTCCGTTACAGAACTGGAGAGAGCTCTCCAAGAAGCTTGGAACCGTTTGAGCCCACAACACATTCATCATCCCATAGCAAGTATGGTAAATTGCTGTGCAGCGTGCCTGGCTGTCAGAGGTGACCACACGCCTTATTAAACTGCAGCATCAGTATTTTATTTAATGTTTTCTTTCATTTTTTCTTTAAAGAGTGAATTCTTGCTATGCTTAGTTTTCTTTCAAACTGCTACTTTGGATAATAAAATTAATTATTATCATTCTTTTGATTTGCTTCTTTATTTTATAACCATTTTACACTCGCATATCACGTTTCCCGCCATTCTGATTTACAGTTCCTTCTTTATTCACATAATTATCAATTATGCTTAACTTTTGGACACCAGTGTATATAAATATATATGAAGGACTATTTCTACAATCTAACTATTATTTCAAAAATATAATAATGTAGATGCGCATTCTTTTTCTGAAGTATTTTTTTAGAGTCATTCAGCATGAATCATATTCTTTTGTATAAATTTTGCTAATTAATAATTTATGACTTTTTGTAGGGGATACTCAGATTATATATATATATATATATATACTATACTGTTATATTTTCTCAGTAATTAATAATCAAAATGTTTTCGGCATAAATTTTTTTTTTATGTTCCTACACAATGATAACATGACATAATATCTGACTTTAAGATCTATAAGGAATCTTATAAATACTTTAACTAAAAAGCAAATTATCTAAATATATTTTCAGTGGATGCATATTATTCACTAATGAGAGAGAGAATCTTTGAAAGCTTACACAAACCCGAGGGTTCTAATAACTGTTTCTAAAAAAATTCTTTGTAAGATTTCATACATTTAAACAGAGGAATACTCATTAATGAGCTCTTAATGTTTGATAGGCAGAAATGAAAGCGGATAGCCGGTATACAAATAACCCCCATTTTTATTGTGAATCTACTTTTAAAAATGTACATTCAACTTGCGAAAAATAAATTTAAGTAATTTGTTCCGCAATGAAATTTGCTTTTATCTATATTTCTGTGGAATATTGTGATTGATTAGAATGTATTAAATAAAATTAATATTTAAAATGTAAATGTTTTTAATATATATTTTTTCTTATCAATAAAATTATTAATACAAAAAAATATAAAAAAACACAATTATTAAATGTTAGACGAATTCTTCCTCTTTTAAATTTAAAATGAATTAAAAACGTAAACTAGTTTTATTTTTTTGTTCATGAAATTTATATTCATAGCTTCCTCTACGATGTGTTCTATGACAAGAATTGTAATACAGTTTCCTATTTCCATTTCCTTACTTCGAGTATCTGAAATTTTAATAAATTCTTGAATGTATCTTTGTTCTTCTTAAAGGTATATTTATACTACTATTTTCATTCATATAATAGTCATTCATCTTAGTTTAATTGTTTAATTGATTGTTGTTCACACATGCAGATTTTGGGCTTAAGAACTTCTCTAGCATGTTTTATTTTCTTCACTTTTTTATGCACTGTTACGTGCATAAAATTTCTGCTGAAGGGGAACATTAGGAACCCTCCTTCCCCCCCCCAAAAAAAGTATAGCCCTACTACAAATATGCTGTAAATCAGTGACAGTTTTAGGAAAAAATAATAATTTTCTGTTTTCATCAATTGACTTTTGATCATATATTGGTTTTTTCTTCTTTATTTCCGGTTATAATAATACTAATATTTTATTTCATCATACTTGCAAAGTGTAAGAAATGTTTTAAAATATATTTGTCCACTTTCCTAGCTTTTCAAGACTTTAAAACAAAATTCGATTCATTTGTCACCAAAAGAAATTTATATTTCACTGACAATGCTTATTTTTTAAAAATAAGTATTATATATTTGCATTTTTAATCCTCATAAAGCATGCAATATTTAAAAAGAGCCTTTTTATAATTCTCAAAATTTAACTTTTTTTCTCATAATGTTACGCATTATAATACAATGAAAACATTAAATAAAGGAAAGCATTTCGAAGAAGTAATCTCTGGAAAAAAAATTATGAAAAACATAATTTATTATTTTTTTTAGTAACTAATGCTGTGGAAAATCTGTTTTAAGCGTATAACATTTTACTTTTCCGAAGTTTTCTCTTTAATTTTGAAAATAAATATTCCACAATTAACTGTGAATGTTTCTCTTCCAAAAATATATATCACATAAAAAAATTAAAAAACTAAACTTTAGCCTTTAAGAGATAAAAGAAAAAAATAGCGAAAACATTTTTTTTAACGAATTTTTTGTCATTTTTGCAAAAACATTGCTGCTTCAAGCGAAAACCAATAACTTTTTTTAAAGGTAATCCGATTGCAGTTTTATTATCATTTTGCATTTTAAACATGAGATAAATTTGGATAAAAATCATTCTCCATTCATGCAGCAAGAAATAACAAATTCGATATGTATATATTTTTTTTATACATTTCCTATTTATCGTTGTTGTACTTTGCATTTTGAGCAAATCTTTGGTTCATAATGCGGGAACTGAATAACTTGAAATGAAAAATAAGGAAAGCTCATGCATATTGTCATAAGAAACTGCTTTGTCATAAATGTTAGATAAAAAAAACATGCAATATTTTTGAAAAATAGGCGAAAATCTATTACGTAATTCACCTATTTCACTTAACTTACGGCAAACATAAAAAAAAATATATATAATACATCTTAAAAAAAATTATGGTTTTAGCAGAACTATTCAACAAAATTCATTATATTTCTAATGCACCCCTCATCATTAAAAGATAAAAAGTTATTGCAAAATGAAATTTAAGAAAATGCGATTTTCTCATGCTGCTTATTTCTGTATCTAACATTGTATTCTACGTTCAGATACGTTTCGCATCAATATCTAATTTCGTTATGAATTACAGACTGTGTTGTGGTAATTAAATTCAAGTCCGATAATAAGAAAACGATTTCTAAAAAGTTTTCAACATATCAGAAGCATCTGCATTTCTTTTCTTCAGAATCCCCCCTCCCCCTTTTTTAAGTCAACCAATTGTTGAAGAAACAAGATAGAGTAATAATAGTTTTGCCGATATATCACCATATTAAAAGTAAGTGAATATTTGAGTTCTTTAAGTAAATACGAGGGACGTTCCAAAAATAAGTTTCACCAATTTTTTGAAAGATAAGATAGTACTCATGTAAAACAAACAATCACCATAAGATGGTTTAATGATGGGTCAACATCGGAAGAATGACGCATGAGGTGAACGCATGAGAAGAAAGAATAGCAGCAGTCTGGCGCGCTCGCGGTTATTCAGGTACGACGAAGGTGTGTCGTGGTCGAAACGGGAATAGAGTGCTGTGATCCTGTATGAATGAAGACATCGGGCTACTGTGCCTGTCATTCATGAACGCCTACAGACCGTGTATGGTGAAGGGATCATGCCTCGTGCAATGGTTGGTCAATGGTGTTGCATGTTGAATGAAGGAAGGCAGAATTTGGAGTATGAAGTTTGAAATGGGTGTCCCTCTGGATCCAAAACTGAAAACAAAATTGCTAAAATGCAAGACATGGTGTACTTCAACGACGTGAGAGCATCCAAGTTCAGTAGAGAATAAGAATCCTTATAAAAAAATGCTGATATGGAGAAGGATGTGCAACAGTTATTTGCACTGCAAGGCACAGATTTTTAAAAGAGTTGGTTGTTTCAACTGTTTGCGCACAACGATAAAATACTCAATGTCAGCGGTGACTATGCCAAAAAAACAGTGCAATGAGTATAGTTCATGCCACATTAATTATTATTTTTTGGCAATAAAATTTCCGCTGTTAATAAAATGATGAAACTTACCTTCAGCACGTCTAAAATACATTGTTTTTATTTATTTTCATTGTATATATGCAAGCTGAGTAAGCTTTATTTCCCCTATTTAAGGTACAATAAATTATTTTCTATGAAAAATAACGCATTGTTAATATTTCTTTGTTTGTCGAATGCTTAGGGTCTATCAGTGTATTAAAATATCTCTTGTGTCCGTTATTGAGTTTGTTTATTTTTTTATGTAGAACACATTCACAAAGATATATAAGTATAATTTTTTTTCATAATTTATTCTAACCTTTATAATTCCGAATATAAATAATGTTTTCATACATCTACAGCAATAAATGCGTATAATTTGACAAATAAGTATATTAAGATAATTCGCAATATTCATTAATATTTATGCTGACTGTTATTTTCAACTTCTCAAATTCACTCATAATTTATTGTGTTATTTTATGACCCTATCCTGCTCCATCCATTCTACTTCTTTCAGCTGTCTCATGCTCGTATCCCAAAACTTATGAAACTATGAAGGCAATAAAAGCAGCTGTATTTATTTAGTTTTGCTTATAAACTTCCGCGCTAAGCAATGAAGGCAGGTGGCTGCTTACTAAACAGATAATCTACAAAAGTGAATAGTTCTGCAAAGATATGTTGTAAAGGATATTGCAACTTTGTTATATAAACGCTAATGTTATTAGTGACACGATGCGTCTGGATTTAGTTTTATATTTCATGGTAATTTCGACTTCTACATTATTTCTCCTAGTTTGATTTAGTTACATTATATGTACCTTATGCAGGATCTGAATCTTGTTCCTTCTCTTAAGTTGAAATGTTTCATGAATAAAGAACAATTGATTTCTTTGTTTAGTTATTTGCATGAATTTGTTTGAACATGTCTCTTATAATTTCCGTTGCAGATCAATCTAGTAAATAGGAAGGAAATGTACAAATTACATATAAAATTTAATCAGACGTGTAAAATCAAAGTAATTACGTAGTAAAAGGATAAGATCTATATACAATATATATAACAGAGATAATATACGTATGTTTTTCTTTTGATATCGTTAATAATGCATCACATATCCAGACGCGATATATCCGTGCAGAAATTGCATTTTGCATTTGAAGATTCCAATATATTATTCGCAATGATGCATTACCTTTTCAATTCGCAAGTATTACAGTAAGATAAGTATAAATAAAAATAATTTTATCTTTCAAGGATTATTTGTTGTTTATATTCTTTAAAATATTCAACATTTCGCTCGTTTGATGGATTAAAAATATAATATAGAGTATTTTCAATTTGTTTTAAATTTAATATATCCAATAAATATGCTAGTTTGATTATCTGATCTATCTTAGGTCAAATGTTTGTGATTATTAGTAAATTAAAATATTCACTGAATTTTGCTTTAAATTTGCTACATCTCTATTGAAAAATAGTAAAATCGATTTTATTACTGAATTATTTATACGATGACTGTAAATTAGTAGAGCAGTGTAGACTCGAAATTACACAGTGGCATGGAGGCAAACATGATTGGATGGGAGAGTAGGTGTATGTAGATATGTAGGGTGCAAAAAATAGTTGATATAGTTATAAAAGTAGTTGTTGTGTGGCATTAAAGCGAAGAGTTTCATTTCAATTGCTCTAAAGTATATTTTTAAAAGGTGATCAGCACGTTGTGACTTAAAATTGAAATTGCCTGTAGCAAAAATGCAACAGAATGTTAACAAGGATTACCGTAAGGCTGTGACAAAATGCAATACCGTGAAGATGTTTGCATGATGGGTAAAAGCGTTTCGTTCGTGGATCGGAATTAACCCTCATTAAAGCGTCAATCAAATGAATGAGCTTCAAAGGTTCGTGACATCCACAGAAATTTCAATAGGAACCCAGTAGGTGCAGTTTATGGTGATTGGGCATAAGAGGTGGAATGTGATTCTTACCGCGTGCTTGCCGGAGCAATCTATGCAGCTACTATTGCCGATTTAAAGGCGCAACCTGTGTCTAGCTATGTGGAAAACTCCACGTTTGGCACAACACATCTTTCTATCGCGTTCAAACACATGCGTGATTTCATCCTCAAACAATGTCCACTCTCTTAGTAGCGCATGTTTATCAGGATATCTTGAAACACCTCCTACTCATCGATGATATTCTTAGCTCCTCCAGAAGCTGAGATGCATTGATAAGAATAAAGAAAAAAGAGTATCTATTTGGAATTTCACAAAGATGTACAAGTGTGTATGGCAGGGAACTTCATTAGTATATTTTCTTCATTAATGATGCAATAATGTATGAGTTGGTAGGAGTGATTTGTAATAGATGGTTTCCCATCAGTCGGCTATCCCAGAAACGAAATCAGATCATAATTTTCGTTTAAAATAAATTGTAAAATTCAAAATTAAACGTAAAAATTTTGAGCAAGACGGAAAGTTTAGATATTACTACGGATATTCTCTCTCTCATTAAAAAAAGTTTAATTTTAGTTATTTGTAAGGCATCAAGTCGGAAAATGTCATGAACTATTTAAAATCATATTAGAATAGTTTTTTCTTATTTAAATAAATAAATGACTATGCTAGTTTTTGAAGCTATTATACTGCATGTTTTCTGCAGGAAATTTCACATTCATTATCAAATCATTAGAATGAAAAGAGAAGTCTTTGAAATCAGAATCATATTCTGAAATACCACTGCTTTAAAGACAATGCATATTAGTATATTTTTTGGTGATTTTCATATTTAGTTTACAAATAACGACTTTTTTATTAATTATAAAAATTACATGTTATTATATTAACAAACTTCGATAATTAATAAACTTAACAATCACTTTAAAAAAATTTTTAAACATTTTTATTTGGTGTTTAAATTAAGTTTTCGATATTTGTGAGAATCAAACATGAGTGCATATTGGTCTAATTATTTTGTATCTATCACAATGCAGATGGACTCGATAAAACATTTAAGGAAGCTAGTCCCCTGTTTGCACAAGAAATCTACAAGAAAATATTTCTCACTGAGAAAACCATAAGTACGCTGTTTACAGAAAACTTAATACATCGCATTGAATATAATATAAGAATCTGAGAGAAAAAATAAGAACGTCCAAGAGAAAAAAACTTTATTATACATATTTATCAAAAGACAAAAATTTATTGCATAAAATGTTTTGTATGGATATCTGGAAATATTAAAATATTTTTTCAAAACTCGAATACTTTGTGTAAATTATTTAAAGAAGAGGGACTTTTGTCTCATATCAGATCAAAAACTAACATCTTTTTCGATTATTTGCTGCCATTCGATATTAAATATGAATACTTTTCATCATTGATCTCATCCTCATTGTCCTTATTTAAATTTTTTCACAAAGCTTAATTAAAGACCAGTCATCTTTAATTGTAATTGAATGTTTATGAAATGTATCATCATCATAAACCTAAATACAACGATTCACAAAAATATAGTGCAATGTAGGATATTTAGAATGAAATAAAGAATTTCAAATATTACAAGACTCATTTGTAAAACTCCAAATTTATCTTCAAATGTTTTATGCATTTAAAAGTTTTCGACTATTGAATAAAAAACTTCAAATGAATTTTATTGTATAATGCTGCAGTTTGAAGACTTACTTTCTTAAATATTGTATTCGGAAGGGATAAGGAAGTTAAAATTGAATAACATACCCATATTATGTAATATTTACTTTTTTAGTATCAAACACTCTTTTAGTATTATACATCTCGGTAATATGTAAAATACTTCATTATAGTTTTAAATATATTTAAATAAGGGGTAGATATAATTTTATACACCACTCTTACAAGAATTTGATAAATTGCAAAAGGGTTACAAATATTCTTAATTTTAATAGTCTCTCAGAAACTACAAATACATCTTCCAAAATTTAAATAGAATTTGACATGAAAATTTTTTTAAATATTATTATTTTCAAATTACACTCTATAATAATAAAAAAAAGAACCAAGAAGGAGTTGCCCGATTGTAACGAAATTTCGTATACGAAGACATTTGTACCGGACATGCAAATGATTAAAATTTGGTATGCAATGAATGAATAGTGGAAGCTACGGGGCATCGGAACTGCGCATTCAGCAGGTGTTAATAAGAAGCGAATCTCAATTAACATAGTAAAAGTTTTTATTACATTTCGATTTAGGATACTTTTCAACGATTGAAAAAATGCCTCGCCGCAGAATTCGAGCTCATTACGAGCAACTCTCATTCAAAGAGTTTGTTTCATTGGATTGAAAAAGGCAGGTTGGATAAATCGGTGAATCTCTCGTTATATGGGTCGAAGCAATGCGGAAATTAGAAGATGCTGGCAAGAATGGGTGGATAGTGGCAGATTTCAGCTTCATGATATTAGCGGTTGACCTAGAGCCACAGCTGATAGGGAGGACATTGATTGTCAGATCAGCTGTCACGCGCCTGATTCACCGTTATCAACCATCAGACGTGTGACCCGCACACGCGTGTACACCATGGCCAATCCCCGACGGCTGATAGAGCGAAATTTGCGCTCATACCGATAGCTATCTCACCTACCACTCACGCCTACACAACTGTCGAGCAAGATTACTGTGGTGCTTGGCTCGATCAGGTTGGAATCATGCGGACTGGAGACGTATAGTGTTTAGCGATGAATCCTGCTTCCAACTGTGTCCTAGCTATCATCGAAGACGTGTCTGGAGACACCTGGGGAAGCCTGTCGATCCTGATTTCACTATTGCACGTCAGACAGGCCCTCAACCAGGAGGTTTGGTCTGGGGTGCCATTTTCTTTTGACAGTTCACAGTGGCACAATAACAGTACACGGTACGTCGGTGACATTTTGAGAACTGTTTTGCTACCCTTCCTTTGCAGTATCTTGGCCTTATTTTTCAGCAAGATAATGCCAGACCACATACGGCACTTGTTCCTATGATTTGTTTTACAACTTGTTAAACACTTACTTGGCAGGCCAGATCACCAAAACTCTCTCCAATCGAGCATGTCTGGGATATGATGGGAAGGCTATTGCATCTACCAGGGAATACTGATGACCTCGCCTGACAATTGGAGCAAATTTGGCAAAAAATACCACAGGAGACCATCAGGGTGCTTTATACCACGTCGTGTGGCAGCTTGCATCGAGGCTGGAGGTGGGTTAACACCTTACTGAGCTCGTTAATTTGTAACTTTTTAACTCTGAAATAAATTATTAAATTTTTCTGAAATTTTAATCATTTTCTATTCTGTACATAATCTTTCAACCCCCCAATTTTTATCACTATCGAGCTACTCTTTCTTGGGTGTCGTTTTTTTTATAGAGTGTATTTCAATGTGTATTAATTATTGTAGGATACTTATTTATTTTTAAAATTAAAACCTAATGAAACTGTTTTTAAGAGAAAAAGAAAGAAAAAGTGAATTTTCTTCACTGAAAATATTTGAAGCATTGCATAGTCATACTAATCGAATATTTTACTTCTGAATATTTTATTACATAAAATATTTTAACCTCAAAATTTTAAAAAAAAATACATGTAAGGTGTACATTTTAGTGTAATTATAATCAAGAATGTAAAAAAGAAATACTATTTCCCAATACAACAAATAATTATCCTTTCATTAACAATTCTAGTGCTTTCAGGTTTATTAAAATTAATATTTCCCTTTAGGTATCTTTCGTTCAGAATTACATGCACACACACACAAGTGTAATATTTATTGCATATATTTTAAATATCTTATACGAAGTTCATTTGATTGTGGTGCTATTTATAAGAAATGAAAGCGTTTCCTTTTGCTTTGATTTTTTCCCAATGTTTTTTTAAATGTTGAACATTTTTTTTCAGCTTTTAAACGTCAATGAATATTTCTAATGGATTTAATATTCTCTAAGATAAGAAAAATTTGCATATTATTAAGCGATTCTACATTTTTTGTAGCTCTATTTCTTTCCATTTGGAGGTATATTAACATTGTTAATTTTAATAATAAAGTTTTTTTTCCAATGATTCCTACATGAATTAATTTGAATACCAAACGCGAAAGCAAAAGAAAAAAAAAAGGAAAATCAAATTACAAAATTTATTTTATTTATTGTATCGCTCATTATTCTATTCTCTCATTATTCCATTATCTTTTGCAATATCCTCACTTTTTTTTTTACTGAATAGCAATTTTTAATTGCTATATTATTTTTTTCTTTTAAATACTAGTAGAAGAAGAATGTTTTCAAATCTATTTGTAATTAGCGCTTGTAACATTATTAAAGTATCAATTCACTAATTTGAATAAATTTATCTTAAAAAAAATTAATATTCGTGTTTGAAGTTGCTAAGTGAAAAGTGCAATGAAATTGTTATTATACGATTCAAACATTTTTGTTAATTATGGCTATGTTAATAACGGTTAATTTTTATTACCATACGTGCGTTAACGAAATGGCAGAATAAAAAATTTAAAACAATATAAAAGCTATTTTTTTTAAATAATCAAAGTAGAATTTTTGATATTATTAAAACATTAATATAATTTAATTTTAAATTTTTAATATGTATCTTTTTCTAGAAATTTCACTAAAGCATCATTTAATAGTTTTCTTAATTTTCAAATATTGGATGAAAACTTCTTACAATGTGTTGGGAACGAGATTAAATGTAAAGTTTAACTGCGCTTTTGTGGCAACTGTAAAAAGGTAATGGAAAAACCTCTGTCAATAAAGATCAATTCAGTCTAATTTAAATACTTGCAAACTGTTGAGCGTCTAATAGGTATTGTCAAACAATGTCTGCGAAAGGTACTCGGACGAGCCCTTCTAGACGAGGAAAGTCTGTCCACTGTCCTCATTGGAATAGAAGCCGCTCTGAATAGTCGACCATTAATATACGAAGAGGAAAGCGATGACAACTCAGCAGCTTTAACACCAGCTCATTTCTTGAAGGGACGAAAACTAACGGCCATTCCATCCAGGCTTAATAAAATCTACAAGCAGCAGCAGGACTTACTCGACTGTTTTTGGAAAAAGTGGCCGAAAAAAATATCTTCTTCAACTACGATCCTTCCATCAAGTTCGAAGCAAGGACAGTACCATTAACATCCGAGTTGGAGATATTGTGCTTCTGCAAGAAGACATCCGACCACGGCACATGTGGAAGAAAGCTAGAGTGATGAACCTACATCAGGGACGCGACGGGAAGAAAAGATCATGCGAGCTGAGAGTTAATGGAAGAAATATAACCCGCCCTGTACAAATGGTCATCCCTATCGAGATTGACTAGGGTGGGGAGGATGTTGGGAACGAGATTAAATGTAAAGTTTAACTGCGCTTTTGTGGCAACTGTAAAAAGGTAATGGAAAAACCTCTGTCAATAAAGATCAATTCAGTCTAATTTAAATACTTGCAAACTGTTGAGCGTCTAATAGGTATTGTCAAACAATGTCTGCGAAAGGTACTCGGACGAGCCCTTCTAGACGAGGAAAGTCTGTCCACTGTCCTCATTGGAATAGAAGCCGCTCTGAATAGTCGACAATTAATATACGAAGAGGAAAGCGATGACAACTCAGCAGCTTTAACACCAGCTCATTTCTTGAAGGGACGAAAACTAACGGCCATTCCATCCAGGCTTAATAAAATCTACAAGCAGCAGCAGGACTTACTCGACTGTTTTTGGAAAAAGTGGCCGAAAAAATATCTTCTTCAACTACGATCCTTCCATCAAGTTCGAAGCAAGGACAGTACCATTAACATCCGAGTTGGAGATATTGTGCTTCTGCAAGAAGACATCCGACCACGGCACATGTGGTAGAAAGCTAGAGTGATGAACCTACATCAGGGACGCGACGGGAAGAAAAGATCATGCGAGCTGAGAGTTAATGGAAGAAATATAACCCGCCCTGTACAAATGGTCATCCCTATCGAGATTGACTAGGGTGGGGAGGATGTTGGGAACGAGATTAAATGTAAAGTTTAACTGCGCTTTTGTGGCAACTGTAAAAAGGTAATGGAAAAACCTCTGTCAATAAAGATCAATTCAGTCTAATTTAAATACTTGCAAACTGTTGAGCGTCTAATAGGTATTGTCAAACAATGTCTGCGAAAGGTACTCGGACGAGCCCTTCTAGACGAGGAAAGTCTGTCCACTGTCCTCATTGGAATAGAAGCCGCTCTGAATAGTCGACAATTAATATACGAAGAGGAAAGCGATGACAACTCAGCAGCTTTAACACCAGCTCATTTCTTGAAGGGACGAAAACTAACGGCCATTCCATCCAGGCTTAATAAAATCTACAAGCAGCAGCAGGACTTACTCGACTGTTTTTGGAAAAAGTGGCCGAAAAATATCTTCTTCAACTACGATCCTTCCATCAAGTTCGAAGCAAGGACAGTACCATTAACATCCGAGTTGAGATATTGTGCTTCTGCAAGAAGACATCCGACCACGGCACATGTGGAAGAAAGCTAGAGTGATGAACCTACATCAGGGACGCGACGGGAAGAAAAGATCATGCGAGCTGAGAGTTAATGGAAGAAATATAACCCGCCTGTACAACTGATCATCCCTCTCGAGATTGACCAGGGTGGGGAGGATGTTGGGAACGAGATTAAATGTAAAGTTTAATTGCGATTTTGTGGCAAATGTAAAAAGGTAATGGAAAAACCTCTGTCAATAAAGATCAATTCAGTCTAATTTAAATACTTGCAAACTGTAATACAATGTATATTATAAAGTAAGTGTTTATATATTAATATTATAAAAGGTGAAACAGTAATTTTAGTATAAATCATTGAGCAAGAATGTAACAGCTTAAGCATTAATTGAGTGATAACATTTACATATTACTTCAATACTTATATTTTATTGCCCAAAGAAAAATCGAACTGATGAAGCATAAAATGCACGATTTTCAATTTAAGATATCTTTATTTTTTTAAGAATAATGATTTATAAAGGTAATATTTATTTTCAGTACCTAAAATGTGTTGAGAGTTTAAAATAAGTTTATACAGTATTCTTCTTTTTAATCCTAAATGACCGGGTAAGTAAATGTTTTGTTTTTAATTATGTTTTTTTTTAATCAAATATAGTAATATAAATTGTACAAACCAAGTATTCCCGTAGTAAGTAAGTATGTTTTCTCAATCTAACGAAAAATACACGAATCACTTAAAATTCCAGAATTTCTCACTAAATATATTAATTATATTCAATATTTTCTGCTGTTTGTTGAAATTATAATCAGATAATCTTTTAAACATAATTCATATAGAATGAATTGTATATTTTCAAATTTATGTTAGTAAATCAACTGAAATTCCTAATAAAAAAAGTTTCAATAATAGTTATATAACACATTTATAAGCCTATCTAAATTTTAAATAAATTTAGAATTCAAAATTCACTTTTCATCTTTTTCCGTTTGTGTGTATAATATAATCCTATCAGATTTGAAATTAGGATATTTTGATCATTTAGACTGAATTGAAAAAAAAGAGGTCTATAACATTCAATTATATATCCTTATATGAAAAAAAAATTCCTCGATTTAAATCAATTTTTATTGCTATCACAACATCTTTTGGTGCATATTTTATTGACTGCATAAGAATTTATAGCACGCTCATATATTTCATATTTAGTGGAAAGGCTCAAAATATGCGATAAAAATTCAATATTTCCACTTTTTTACGTTTGTTATTTCACTCTGGAGGTTTCTTCCTTGATGGAAAAGAACATGATCAAATGCAGACCAAAGATGCGAGAAACATTATTTATTTACTTGATTTTTTTCCACAGAAAGTTTGAAAGTCAAATAAATAAATATTGCAAAATAAAAATAAACCAGACATCTTCAAAAACAATTTATCGTATTACTGATTTAAATATCAAGAGAATTCATCCAATATTTAAGTATTCGAATATTGGTTGAATAAAGAGCAATATCTTTAAAAAAAACATTGAGGCAATTTTTTTCCAGGGATGTGAATTAAACAAACTGTATTTTTACCTACAGCTTTTCAATACAATAGTAATGTCGGCTATTTCATTTGAAAAAAAAATACTTTAAAAGACAATATACTTTCATAAACACATTCTTCTGCTTGGAAAATAATGTTAGAATTAAATTTTAATGACGAAAAGTATATCTAAAATTTTGTTTTATATGCCTATTAAAAAATGTTATATTCTATCTTGTTTATTTAATAAAATTATTAATTTCAGATATAAAGAAAACAGTATTCAGTAAAAATATTAAGATAAAAATACAATTTTTCCTCATTGTTTTTTTTCTATAATAGCTTACAAAAATTATGATATTACTAATAGGAATGTATGTTCCATATTATGTTTCAATGAAAAAAAAAATGTTAACCGCGTATAATAATTTTATCTCCTATTCCTCTAATAATAGTTCTCCTCCTAATTACTGTTTTTATTAATTAGACAAATCTACATTCCAATTTTGTGGATGCTCCTATGATCCTATTTTATCTATATTTAACCAAATACAATACTTTAATAAATATTTTAACTAAAAAGTGAGATTTAACGCATTCTAATTTTTTTCCAAAATAAAAAATATATATTTATAAAAACACAACCGTTTTAAATATCTGCCTAAAATATTATAACTCAATGAATATACTGGCTATAGTTTAACAGGAATTGGAACACTTGTTAACTTTGAGACAAATATTTAACTAGTAATACTAATTATGAAAGCAAAATATTTAATTTTGCTTTCAAAAATCAGTTTCAGTTACCAGCAATGTTTTAGTAAATGAAAGATATTTTGTAAAAAAAAAATATTGTTGTTACATTTTCTTCCTAGATTTTTCCGAAAGTATTTTAACAAATAACCGTTATTTTTTTTCATTTTTCTTATTGTTGTTAAATAATTGAAAAAATAAAAGTAGAACAGAATATGCTTGTACTAGCTGATATAGCCGTTCTTAGCATGGGTGAATTGAAGAATTGAACAATACAGATTGAAGAATAAAGAAGTTTTTGATGAGTTAATTTTACTTGAATTGAAAATGTAACAAAAAAAGCTTTTTTGAATATCTTAGCAGAACAAAAAAAAAAACATATTTGTTAAATTTTAAGTCTGTAGATCTAATTGCTGATAAAAAGGATTTATTTTTACTTATAACGCCCCGTACCTCTCTTGTGGGTCGATTTTTGAAAACACCTTCCAAAAAACCCTTTTTCATATATATATTTGCCAAATTTATAGTGATTTGTTGATAATAAAATCATAAAAAAACGTGTATTGTACTAAATTATCAATTTTTACTGTGTTTATGGTTCACTATTTTGGAAATAATGGCTTACACATAAAAGATAGATATATGCTGTCACGAGCTATTTTGTATACGTTATTATATACATATAACTCTAACGGTTTTTACAGCGTACTCCAGAATAGCATGCCGATGGCAGAATTTTTTTCACCTTTTACGTGACATTTATCGTTGCTTCACACAATATCTTTACAAATTATAACATATGTGTTATTCTGATGTACAATCTATATTAGTGTAAAGTTTTATTAAAATCCATTCAGGTGATTTTGCGTGAAAGAGTAACAAACATCCATGCATCCATACATCCAAACTTTCCCGTTTATAATATTAGTAAGGATGTCAGGATTATTAAAAACAATTGAAAAATCATATACATCAGCATATGAGTTTACACGAATTAAAAAGCACCAACTTTGTTATCTACATTTTCATTCACCTGTTGAAGTTTTATTTAAATTTTAAATATGTAATATAAAATATCCGTAAAGAGTTCCCTGATATTTTAAGTATTCAGTTCCAATACAAGCTATAAGTACTTAAATTTATTTATTTTCTCATATAAGAATTTTTAACGGTAATAAATATGTTATTATGTCCATACACATAAATACCTTCGCATATAAATGCATTTATATATCATTAGTTTCTTAAAAAAATGATTTTTCTCGTTACACTTTGAGAAATAGTGCTTACTAACATTTAATAACAAACATACACCAAAATATTCAGACCTTAAGAATGCTGTTTTGTATGATAAAGCTTTACGTTCTTCAAATGAATAATATTTCCAAATTCAAGAAGGAAGATCTCGCCAAAGAGCCATGAATATCAATTTCGCTCTTTCCACAAACAGACTAACTGCGATTTATTTTAGTGATGAAGCATATAACCCTAGGGAAATTCTAGAAGATTATTCTAGAATTCTTTTTATTGAAAGAGATTTCGTATGTATAGAAAGATATTCCCCGAGCCCAAATCCGTAGTACCGACACATGCTGAAGAATAACATTTATAGTCAGTTCCCATCTTTTAGAGGATTCTTATTTTATGAGTGTGTTTCGTCATTTTATCAAAATTCCTTTCATATCTTAGAATACTATTCTCCCTGCACTAATAATGAACAATGCCCATACTTTTCTCATTCCACAGGATTTGTCTGGATTTATCCTTCCTCAATTTGATTCGTAGATAGAATTTCTTGAGATTACATAAATCTTGGTCAATCTTAGTAATTGAAAAACATTCATTTGTTATTTATTTGGCGGATGTCATTAAAATAAATGGTTTGGATGTTTTGTGTACACTTGCTTGTTTTGAATGAAATATTTACAAAGGCGAATTAATAACGATTAACTTACACGAAAGGAAAATATATTATCAGAAACATTATTCTTTAAATCTAAGAAATATCTCACTATCATTTTTCTTTTTTATTTCTTATTAAATATTGATTTCTTCCCCTTTACACTAAAAATTGTGTTAATATTTTTCTAATTCAGCCTCCATTAGACAATATTTATAACTTCAAAAATAATTTTAAAATTATTGGCAAAGCTCATATGCTTTAATTAATTTAAAAAGGAACTTTTTAATGTGTTATAAATCATTGTAGAGCTTTTCCATCCGGTAAAATATTTTTTTTTTCTTTACATAAAAAATATTCCTGAAAAAAAATGCTTAAGTGCTTTGAATATGAATGCTTTTCTTTTATCGTATATACAGGTCATGGTAGAATAGCTTATAGTTTGCCTATGAATAAATTTATAGTTTTTGAAGATTAACTTATTTTAAAATTGGATCAAATTCTGTTGGTATTATACGTAGATAATGAGAATGCGTTACCAGCTCAGACTTCCTTCTTGATGCTAGAACGTTCTCAGAATTATTAGATACATCCCTAACAGTCCGCATACTGCTTATAGAGAGTTAATAAATTAATAAACATTTTAAATTTCTTGAAAAATCCGAAATTCCTTGAAGTATTTCATTTGTAGTTTAAAATAATATCGAAATTCAATATTTAACTTTTCATTGCATGAGTTTATGTAGTTTATGTCATTGCTTTTCGTTGCTTAATAAACTTGAAGTCACTGAATATTTTTATATGCATCTTCAGTATTTAATGTAATTATCTATAATTTGAAGTTTGCAGCTTTATTAGTTTTTTTCCTTTTTGAACATTGTTAAAAAGTTTTACAATATTCAATAAAAAAAATTAAGAAAACTAACATATTTTTTTTTAAATTTAAAATTTAGTTTTAGTCGTTTGATTCTATATCCTCCAAGATTTAGAATAAACAAATAAAACAACAACTATAATATTTCCACGGAATTAAAAATCTTTTTAAGCATATTTTATCTAATAATTATTTTCTTGCTAAGTATCAACTAACTGTTTTCGTGATAATACTTTAAATTTTGTATTTCCTGTATTTTGAATACAATTAATGTAGAGATGCTCACTTGGTGATGTATATTAACTAGTCACTAATAGAAATATAAACATTTTATTAAAATAAAACAAGTGGTTTTCATGTACACTGTTTTCCTATATTAAATTTCAAAATAGTATGTATTCGTATTTTCAAAATGTTAAATAAACACATACAATTCATAAATAAATGGCAAATTTGTGATGTCAATATTGGCTCTTGTAAGACCGATTATGGTGAAACAAGTTTAAAGGAAAAAATACCCCAATTTTGAATTGATAAATATTGAATAATATTGATTTTAACAAGAGACAGAAAGTGACATTATCAGATATAGGAGCCAGTTTCTCGGTTTGATGAATTAGTCCCCCCCCCTCCAAAACATAGAAAATTATACTTCTTCTTCTCTAATGGAGATGTGCTTTGGTATTTAACCATTGCAGACCTAATACATTCCCCAGGAGTTGGTATCACTTTTTAGTGCGGCACCATATAGGCGATACCAATTACCACAAGTAATTTTGTAGCCCAGTTTCCCCCGGAGGGAGGCACATAAGCTCTGGCGATGCGAAACCGTACTTGGGATTATAATTTTCCCGAGAGTACCCAAGCCAAACAGGCACTCAAGGGAATTTTTCATACCGTGTAATCATAAGACATGACCAATGTGGATATTCTACATCATGAAAATCCACCAACTTGGGCCGGGGTCGAACCCAGAACCTTAGATGCAGAAGGCCAGTGACAAATCACCCAGCCGACACTACACTATCAATGATATAATTTAATACAATTTACAGTTATTGTTTTTATATGATTCTGATTCGAGAAATTTTTTTTTATTTGTTAACAGTTTTAGATAAGTATTTTTATCCAGGAATACCAGGTAAATGTAAATTGGTTACTCAGTATTGCAATCCCACCGCTTAGTAATAAAATAAATGTGTTGTGATCCATAAAAAAAAGTGTGCTTTCATACATTTAAAGAGTTTAAATACTTAACACCATGGTAATTATTGTATTTAGTATTATCATCATTGTTTAAAGAGTAGTCAATTAACCAAAAGCGAAAATATTCTTTAGAAATTAAATATGTATCAAATGCTGTTTAAAAAATTGCACACTAACTATAGAATGATCTATGAAATGTATTATTAAAGTATTTATTTATCTTTTAAAATAATTTAATGAACACCTAATTATTTTTAAAGTGACCCACCTTTTTAACATTGCTATTAGCCATCAGTTACATAAATAAATAAAGGGTATTATTTTTTTAAGGCTGGTTTTTGTTTTCAAATAAATATGAAAACCGAAAAACTAATGTTCAATTCTACTAATGAATTGTCAATCATTGTACTGTACAAAATAAACAACTGTACAAAAGCACTCTTATGACATGTAAAATGAAATAAGCCTTTTTGATGTTAATTTAATTTCCGAAATAGTAATTGATTTATGTCTTCGCCTTTCAACAACATAATACCTCACACTATTTTCCAAACTAATTTTTTTATCAATTTTTTCATTTGCTCAGAAAGTTCTTTTGACGAACAAATTACTTATTTGATTTACGACACTTATTAATACATTTTCTTGATATGATCCTTGGAGGACAATTCTTTTGATTAAAACAAAGGTATGTTGGGAGGCCATAATATCTACCAAAAAATCTGCTATCATACTAACTGTAAAATTAAATTTCTAATTTCAGGCGCAAGGAGGAACGAGAGGTAACACATTGTGCATTGCATTACTTTCTTTTTGTAAAGTATTATTTTCGTACTAATGTACAATTCCTACGCATATATGCCCAAGCCTGCTTCTTACTAAATTCTTCCGATTACCAATACTTACTTTGTTAATTTTGCCTAGACTGAATCAGAACTGTGAACAAGTTACTAATCGAATCCAATTGCAAAACAATGGGATGACAAATGCAATATTTAAAACAAATTTCAAGATTTTTCTAAAAGTTGTCACATTTGTGGATTGTATGAAATTACGCATAACACTGCAATGTTATACATATATAGAAGTAAATGGCAAAAATGTGGGAGAAAGTATATGGAAAAAAAGAGATGTGCTTCTTTTTGAATGCGGTCCTTCTGTCCCAATTAAACATCTGGATAAAAATTCTACCAGATGTTTTATTTCAGATTTGCATAAAAACAAACAGATTCAAAAATAAATCAGAAACTTAGCTATTTGTTAGATTTACAGCAGGGGAAGAATCAAAGAATATTTTGGTTTATAAAACGAGTGCACTTTCCACAAGCAAATTCCCTTATCATCACTTTTTAACAGACTTTTGTTCACATATTCCCTTAAGAACTTTATATTTTCAAATTATTTAATAAGAAATTTCATAATAAAACTTTCAGAAGTCAGATAATAATTTTAAAAAACTTGACCTTCAAGTTATTTGATCAATAGTTAGAGATGAGGTTGAGATAGGGTTTTATGGAAGAGAAAATGAGAGGGGCCCATAGAGAGGAAAAGAATTATCCTGGAATCCCTCCACTCTCCATGGAAACCAACAAGGGAGGCAATCTATCTACCAATCAATTGTCAATCATTAGACTTAGTAGTTACCCAGATATCACCCAGGACATAATACTTCTGAACCAGGGTGAGGATCCACCGGGAAATCGAAGCTACCCCTTGTTTAAATCATCAGTACTACAGCACTGTTTTTTTTGAGACACTAAAGAAACCCACAGAGACTTATCGCCATTCTATTGAAAGAAGTGAGTTCACTACAGCCAATTACCAGCAGTGAATATCTGGAAAAGGAAAGAAAAAAAGATATCCCCAGAGCACAATTTTCCTCCTTAAGGGACTCCAAACACGACAATAAGGATCAGCAAACTAAACATATAAAAATATAACAAAAGTATATTAAAAAATTATATTATTACTTAATATTAAACCAAAGGTTTTTTCAATATAAACGGTAAATATAGTAAATTATCATGAAATAAAGTTAAGCACAACGGAAAAGAAGGTTGTTACGGTCTCGCAGGGTTATGATTCTCATATTTCCTTCCGAAATTTGATGTTTTATTTTTGTTACAGTGTTCATATGAAGTTGCACTTTGGATACAAGTGAAGAAAAACGTAACGATTTAAACAAGAAAATATTAAATATATCACCAATGAAAAATAGAAAAAAAAATTCCCGGTGTAGATATTTATAAATTTAATAAAATATTTTTTTGTAAATCTGGTGAAACAGATCATTTTATCTTTCGATTATATTTCTATGCTTGTACGCTTGTATTTGAATATCCAGAATTTCAGTCTTTTGGTATTCAATCAGTTTGGTGAAGTTAAATATTCTCATTTTAAATAACATAATTTTGATGCCTCAATGCTTCTCCTTTTCGAAATACGAAAAGGAGAAGAATGAGAAGTGTCTTCATCTAATTGTTTTTAGCATTGATTTTAACATATACTAGTAATTACTATAGGCTATAATTTTATCGTTTTATATAAATAGATTGTGGTCTTATTTGTAATAAAACTTCTCTTGGCATTTCTTACTTTCCCTATGGTCCAGTGTATTGGCAAATACAGGTGAAGGTTGACTAGCCACAAAACTTTGTTTGCATGCTACAACAAGCTACGCAAAAAGAAATGAAAACTTGATAGTGTTTTGAATGCTTCGTAGCACATTTCCTTTCTTTTTTTGTCAGAAGAACATTAATTAAATTCAGTAGGTCTTCGAGTATATGTATTTAGAATCACAGAATTTTCTTTTTATAATAGGTCTCATGTTCTAGATCTAATATTCAGACTTTCGTCGTTCTAATTTGTAGGATATATTTACTACTAAACCAGCATTTCTTTAAAATAATGATAATCGTGTGTATGTATATATGCATATATGAGTATTACATTGGCTCTTAGACATTATTAAGATTACAGTCTGTAAGTAAAATTATAGACTCATGGATATATATATATATATATATATATATATATCGAAACGACTTCATGTAAAATGCTGCCCATGATATTGCAAACAAATATAGCTCTAGTCATTATAAATGCCTTGAAATAAAATAAAATAAAAAAAAGACACAACAAATGTTAATTATTGATTTTACTGAATAAGCAGTTGTTAAAACTTTGCTGATTGGTTACCAGATCTAACATTCATTTACTCATCTGCATTAGTAAAAAAAATTACGAATTTAAAGAGAGAATTGCAGTTTATAATGATACTATTAAAGAGTTATAACGAAAAGTCTTTATTTAACTTTTAAAAAATGCTTTTCAGTCCATTTACAAGATTTATTCAAATGAAATTGGTTAGTTAAATTCTCTCCCATAGGTAATATGACAAAAATATGCAATGAAAAAATTTACTTCTTAAAATGATTCCAGTTTTCCAAGAAAAGTAGCTTATTTTGTATTAAATTTTTTATGATGACTGAAGAATTGTATTTTTAAAGTTTAAAACCGATAATCTTTGTAGTAATAATTTTTTCAAAAAGAATCTTTATTACTTTGCAGATCTTGATAACCGTTTGCGATAAAATGGAAGAGAAAATCAAAAATTTCTTATTATTCAAAAAAGTATTTGAAATAAATGTTAAAATGAAAAGAAAAATAGTAGCTTAAAAAATAGAAGAGTTTTAAAAATGTTTTTTTAATAAAACAAATGTAGCATTATAAGTAAGCATTTTCCTTTTTCTTTTTTGGATGGAAATTCGAATTTAAGAGATTTAAATAATTCTATAACAAACTGGGGAACATACTTGGGATAATTCGGAATTGAATACTTTTTCTAATACAGCTGTTCTTTTTATTTATTTAAGTACAAATTCTAGAACTGAAAATTTCATTAAAACTAAAGTATACTTTCTTCCAAACTAATTATTATAGGCTTCAGCAAAATTTGGTACAAAAAAGTTAATTAACATCGTTAATATGTTATAAATATTTATGCAAATTTTGTATTCTTCATCAATTTTTAATTTATTGATGATTAATTTTTCATTTTTTGAAAAAAAAAATTCAGCTACAAATATAAAAAAAATTTACAAAAGAAATTTCATACACTTGTATACAGGGTTTATATTAAAATGTTAAATTAAACATAATATTTTACATAGTAAAATTTATATTTGTAGAAGTTTACTTTTTCTATTAAAATCAAGTTTTTTTCAAGCTTGTTTAATACATAAAAAATGGTACTTATTTGCTGTAGTGGTTTTATGAAGAATAAAACAAAAAAATTAAGAATGAAAAAAATTTGCTGCAATAACTTTCATTGTATTATTAAGGTTTTGAATGCAAATATTTTGCGTATTGCAAACATACTTTACTATTGAAAATAGGACTAATAAGACATTATTAGTTTTCTTCAATTTATATAGAAAGGGGAAAGAGATTTATAAGTTCATAACAGTGTAATTATATGCGTTTAATTTAATATTTAATAGTAGAGAACTAAACACACAATACTGTGAAACTTAATTTCGTTAATCAAGTTGATATTTAGATGATGTACGATACACTAGTAGCATTACTATAATGTTTGAGTGAAATGAAACACAATAATTTTGAATAACAGAAAAACAGCACATTGTACCTCTTTTTGTTGATGCGTTATTGACATAAAGATGGTTTAAAATCTATAAAAAAAACACATCTTGCGTTACTTGGATGCCAAATTCGTAATGGCTGCAACATTAGAGATTCAGATCATAATTCGTTAAAATTCGGAATTAAATTTTCATATTTAAATAAATAGAATTTCTGATACACCGTAAAAAATTAAAGTAAGAGAATATGTTTAAAAAATAATCGCAAAAACATTCGCTTAGAACATGTCTTTTTTTTGTGTACCAAAAAAGTTTGGATTTGAATGATAATTTTTACACGAAATTTGCATCAGATTCAGGTCTCACTTCTCTGCATAAGATTTACACGTATAGTTCCGTTCTTCATAGGACTAACCAGTTGTGAAATATAGTTATTTGGTCTATTAAAGTTGCTATGGTCTATTAAAATTGCCTTTACTTTTCTCTTTTTTGTCGTAGCTCCTGCTTTTTTTTTTGGTGCTCTCGTGTGAAAATTATGTTTCTAAGTTTGCTTTCATCTTTTCTATGGTTTTTAACCTATTCTAATGTTAGTGAACCCCTTAACTAGATTGCCCGTACACCGTATGATCTACTGGAAGCTGACCACAACCGGTTTGCCCGTACGCTGTAAGGGTACCGATAACCAGTTGTAAAATATAGTTATTTGGTCTATTAAAGTTGCTATGGTCTATTAAAATTGCCTTTACTTTTCTCTTTTTTGTCGTAGCTCCTGCTTTTTTTTTTTTGGTACTCTCGTGTGAAAATTATGTTTCTAAGTTTGCTTTCATCTTTTCTATGGATTTTTAACCTATTCTAATGTTAGTGAACCCCTTAACTAGATTGCCCGTACACCGTATGATCTACTGGAAGCTGACCACAACCGGTTTGCCCGTACGCTGTAAGGGTACCGATAACCAGTTGTGAAATATAGTTATTTGGTCTATTAAAGTTGCTATGGTCTATTAAAATTGCCTTTACTTTTCTCTTTTTTGTCGTAGCTCCTGCTTTTTTTTTGGTGCTCTCGTGTGAAAATTATGTTTCTAAGTTTGATTTCATCTTTTCTATGAATTTTTAACCTATTCTAACGTTAGTGAACCCCTTAACTAGATTGCCCGTACACCGTATGATCTACTGGAAGCTGACCACACCGGTTTGCCTGTACGCTGTAAGGGTACCGATATTTTCACCATCCTATCTTTTATTTGCACATATTTTTAATTCTTATAGGGAGATTATTAGTACTAGTGTTTTCAGAGATGCAATTTAGTTGAAGGCACTGAAACATTTCTCATCTGGAATTTCCTTTGTGGTGAAGACCAGAATTCTTCATTGAAGTCAGGAATTTAGATTCTTGAAAATATTCAATACAGAAAAAGGATTGGCAAGGACATGTGCAATTTTTTGCTTGAGAAGAAATGGAATAGAAAAGCTAATACAAAAAATCCGATGTATTTCAGTTGAGATTGCAACGTAAGACTTTGTATTATAATGAGATTCAAATTGTGCGAGCATATATACATGAACACACACAAAACCCTCATCCGTTTGAAAAAGAGGTATGGACATGAAAAATTTGTATGCATGAGAGAAATTCTTTTGATTCATATGAAGAATATATCTCACAGAATTGATATATGCTATGAAAGTTCTTCATAGTGTACATATAAAAATAAAACTTTTAGGTTGTTATATGTTCAAAAACAGAAAAATAAAAAGTAGTGAGAAAAAAAAAACTTTAAAATTAAAAATTAAAATAAATTATTCCATTCTCGCTTCTGTTATGTATTATGCTTAGTTATATGCAGTAACAAAATTTGTCTTTTTTTTTTTGTGAACATTTTGGGCACACAAAAAAAAGTTGATCGCTTAAGCGATTAAATGATATCCCCTAGTTAAAACTTATAAATCGTAAAAAAATCCTTTGATTAGTAATGATTGAATTCACAATCTTAATGAGTAAATTAGCTTTATATTCATTTTTAAGCTTTTACATAATAGTCTTTCTTTGGGTATTTTTCAGTGATATTTTCTTAATCGTAAATTTATAGAAAATATTGCATCTTAATATATAAGGCATAGGTTAGAGATATTAGAGATTTATAGTTTCATATTTTTTTAATTACAGCCACCAGTAAACTAACACTAGATATTTGGGTAAAGAATATCGCTCTAAATTGTTTGTTTGTTTTTATGGCTTCTTATATATCTTGTTTTCTAGTTCTGTCTTTTAAAGACACTTAAGAAATAAACTCATCAAACACATTGCAATCATTATTAATATGTTAAATATATATTTCGAATCGGATTGCAATATTAATTTAAATGTTTTCTGCAATTTTTACTGTTGATAATTTATATAGAGTTCATTTCAGAGTATTCATTGCGAAAGAAAAAAGTTATATAGCGTAATAAGAGAATAACAGTACGTAACTTAATATTTTAAGATAAAAATGCATGAATAGGGGTTAATTTTAAATAAATATTTATCAACGGGTTTTATGCCCACATAGAAAAAAGGATTAAAATTATTTAAAATATTTTAATAACTTTTTATTAATAAACAAGAAATTGAAATAAAATATTATTCCTAAAATTTTAAAGCATGTTCAAACTGGGAATTTAAAACATGTAAGACCAATAACGTATTATTATTAATGGTATTTTTAAATGCAAATTCCCATGTTATTTGAAAATTAAAATTTTTTTTTTCCAATAGTGTGGGAACATAGGTGTAATTTATAAAAAATAGCGATAAATAAGCTAATTGCTTGATTAAATTTCTTTATATTTTTTTAATTTATAAATAAATATTGACTCTATTTAGAAATTTTTGAAAGATTAGTAATAATTTTTTTACAGAAAATAGTTTCAAGTATACAAAATGAATATCCTTTTAAAAACATTCATCATGTGTATACTCCCATTAAGATTATCATTTTTCTCTGTACTCTTCTGAGATCGCTGTAGTAATTTGAATATCAACTTTGTTATCCCGTTGAGATTCTAAATCGTACTTATTACCGATAGAATTCATTTAGGTTCTAGAGAAATGATAAATCAATATAAATCGGTCAGATAATCAATGTATTGTAGAAATTACATTAAAACAACTTTGCACTTCTTGGAATTTATGTGGTAAGCACTTATAACACAAAATCTTATAATTAATGACATATAATTATATTTTTGCCTTTTAAGTTTTAATTCGAATATAAATTTTGAAATAATAAATATGTTAAAACTATGCTTCAGCTTTTTTTAATAAAATTTATTATTTTTATTTTTTTATTTTTTTTTATTTTTAAATTTATTTTATTTAATTCCCTATATTTTACAAATCAATTCCTTGGAATCGAAGATGATGCCTGAAAATGACTATAAAAACCTGAAAATCTTAAAAGACAAAATTTGTAACGTAACATTTTGAGAAAAGGATTTTTAATACATTCAGTTCAGATTTATAGACTCTTGAAGAAAAAAAATGTAATTTCCTATAAAAGTTATTGTGTCACTGAATATTATAAAGTACACATATCAAAAGCGAAACGTAAGTTACATTTCACGATTCTCCCCATCAAACTGAGAATTCTTTATAACGTGAGATATTAATTACATAAAATTAGATATTCTAAATAAGATTTTTCTGCTCCAGTGAAAGAATACACGCATATTTGTTAAAAAAAGGTAAATATATGTAACATTAAAAAAGCGGCAATAAGAGAGGAAAATCTTTTAAAATACTATTTTTACGTCATGTTCGTTTTTTACTATCATACACGGCTAAAATGAAATGTAAAAAGTCAAATAGTGGCTCTAAAAGAATTTTTTAAGAAAAAGAAAACTAAAAATATATAATGCATTTCTAAAGTAACGAAATAAGATAAAAAAAATCAACACTTTTTCATTCCAAATTTTCCCTATTCTTTTTTTACTTTCGATGCTGGATAATGTGTCTCACAAAAAATATGTGAAGAAAGGAAGCATGAAAAATACGGACACAAAAAGATTCACTAACTCACTTCTGCAGAAATAACTTTTTTAGACTTTTTATTCAGTGGTATAAAAATTAAAGAAAAATTATAATAAGAGAAGAATATTTTCCTTTCACGATTTGTAGTTAAAGAAGTATAAATGCTCAGCAAATAATAAAAGCCCAGATCTATTTGATATTCCAGTTGTTTAAAGAATGTTCTTAGTTTTTTAGCTCTTCTCCACTCTCTGAAGCGAACGGTAGTTTTTGTGTGTCCTGTTCACTTTCTCTTGTTTTCCTCTGCCAAAGGGTCTTTGCACCCCTGGGACTTCATACCTAGAAAGGAATTTTAGAGGCTTGCAATTCCTTCCTTTAAACTAAGGGGAGGATGAAAATGTCGTATTGGTTGAGTGAGTATGTGTGTTTTTATGGGGCAAAAGACAAAAGAAAAGGGAATAAACGTAATATATCAGTATTTTTAAAGAGAAGAGATGAAGTTGATCCTTTTCTAAAATTAGATCGTGCAATATTTGAGTTCATAAAATGAATTCTTCATATTTAGCTTCTTCAAAGTCTGTTAAGTCAAAGGGATTTATGAAGCTCAAAAAGGTAAAAAACTACTGTCGAGCCTCCATAATACGGACTTCTATATTGATAGTTTTTTTCTATAACAAACTTTTTCTGGATTCAAGAACATTTCACGATTTTCTTCGTTTTATTATCTCCCAATTAGCATTTTCTGAAAAACAAACTTTCTTTTGTGATTCAATTTTTCTCCCCGCATATTTAGAGTATTTATGAGCATTTCAAGTGTTTCTCTCTTTTAACACATTTTATGGAGGTCATAAATCTTGAACTAACTTTATAAGATGCTCAAGTCGCCGAGAGCAATAGAATTCTGGGAGTTTCATCCAAGTGCAACCTTTTAACACTTAACGTCCAGTTCACTGGACACATCTTCGATATCCCTTTTCACTCTTAGAGGACATGACCTTAAACAAGTGTTGATCAATCGTACTGGTAACTTCGTTTCTTGTAGCTCGAAAATGTCAAAACATCAAAGAAAAAAAAATTAATTCTTCAGGAAGTGGATAAAGGCGTGAAGAAAAACGATTTTGCTTTAAAATTTGGTATTCCTTTAAACAGCTTATCAACTGTTATAAAAAATCGAGATAACTTACAAAGTTGTGATTCATCGAATTCTTGTTCAAGACGTTTAAGAAGATGTGTCTATGAAGATGTTGAGGATGCAGTTTTGAAGTGGATACACACAATGCCAGATAAAAATGATCCAATCTCTGGAACTTTCGTAATAAAGAAAGCTCTTCAATTTGCAAAGGCATTGGGATGCGTCCAATTTTTAGGTAGCAATGAATGGCATGAAAAATTTAAGAAACGACACGGAAAAATAAGCCTGAAGGGATTTTTGATGCATTGCAAAGGTATGAGACGTATTAATAAACAAAGCATTTTGCAAACAAAATTAACAGATTTTATGTGTAATTAAATTTAAGGACGCATGTGGTAATGAATTTTTAGATATATAGCTACCAAATATATATATTTAAAATTACGAATATTCTTAAATAAGAAAATATCCTTAAAATTCATTAATCTTAATATAAATTATTTTCATAATGTTGAAAATACAGTATATTACTTAATATTCTGTTTTCTTATTTTCTTTACAGTTTTTCTTTCTTTCTTCTTTTGAAGGATAAGATATATAAAATAATTAAATGATAATTTTCAAAAAGGTGTGAACAGTTACTTTTTTAATATATAGTGTTTATTAATTTAAAATTTCTTTTGTGTGGTTTATAAAGTATATTGAAAGATGAACTTATATATAACGAATTTTCCAAATAACGAATTTACTTTCGGGATTTAGAAACTTTTTTAAATAGATGTCCGATTGTATTTTAAAAAGAAATTGTGAGAACTGACAATTGCATTATAGTATACATATATATGTATGAGTTCGCAGATAACTAGTTTTAAGAAAACTTGAAAGAATAATGTAGATTATTTTATAAGAATAAACGTAGATATGTATTCATTAAAATTTGTGAAATCATATTTATTATCAATATACGTTTTTTAGAATGTAATCATGTAGTGATTTTTACATAGTATTTCATATGCAAACGGACTCCTGTTTATCGAAATCCTATTAAATATAATTAGTGATCTAGCGAATTTTTTTTAGTCCTGATTAAAATGGAGGCAAGAAATCTCTATTTAACAAGTAACAAACCCCAAACTAACAAATTATTTCAACAGCCAATTTATATCTATATACCGGGTGGCCATAATTAAACGACCCTACTTCAAAATCGTCTACAGACGAAACTATTGTTCAGAAAGTTGTAAAATTCTGTGTACGACATAAAGATGGGATGGGAATTTGTTTGAGCTAATAAAAAAAAATAGTTCAAAATTTCGCCCCTAGAGGGAGCTTTTGAATGAAGGCCACATTTATTACCGGTTTTCTATTTGTATTTTATCTCTTTTTTTTATCCACAGGACACGGTAACACAATAACTAATACTCATTAAAAATTACAATCTCTAAAATGAAGGGCAGACTTTAAACTTATTCGATGACTAATTTTCAAAAGATTTACACGGAGGAAGACTAAAATATGCAAATTTTTTCGACGTCACACCGCAACTGTTATAAAAGCAATAAACTTTCACTGGATATTAATTTGTTTTCAGTGGGCTCGGTATTGCTAATCAGAATGTCATTACGTTTACCAGATCGAGCGTTGTTAGTGAAGTTATTGTATGAAAACGATAATTCCGCAATAGTTGCTCTACGGAAATTTCGGACTTTAAAGGGGATGCGAAAAGGTCCATTGACTGCTAAAAATCTTCGATTAATGGTAACCAAATTTGAAGAAACAGGATCGTTGAATGTTCGTTCTGGAAGAGGAAGAAAACCTGTTTCTGCGGAAGCAATAGAGAAAGTTGCGCTTCAGGTGGAAGAGGACAAAGCATCCAACGTGCAGGCTAGTACAAGTGTTTACCGTGTGGCAGAAGCATTGGATCTGCCTTGTTTAACTGTCCAGAAGATCATGCGAAACATCCTCGTTACTATCCATATAAGCTTCAACTTGTGCAGGAATTGCTTCCACATGATTTCGAGACTCGACATCTGTTCTCACTGCAGTTTCTTGCTCGTTTGGAAGTTGATCCAGAATGGCCTTGGAATATCCTCTGGACAGACGAAGCACACTTTCATTTGGACGGTTCGGTGAATACTCACAACTGCCGAATTTGGGAAACAGACAATCCGCATTCCACCTTACAAGTTCCGCTACACTCACCAAAAATAACGGTGTGGTGTGGGTTTTCCGCGTCTTTTATTCTTGGCCCGTATTTTTTCGAGGAATTAGGTACTGGAGGTGCAATAACATGTTCTATCACTGGAGAGCGATATGCATCGTTATTACAGAATAAAATTATTCCGGATCTGCAAGCACGCCAGTGCCTTTCACGCATAATTTTTATGCAAGATGGAGCTCTTCCACACATTTCACGTTGTGTGTTAAGGACGTTCTCAAACATCACTTCACAGAAGAACGTGTGATCAGCTACTAATTTCGTCATCTGTGGCCTCTCCGATCGCCTGACCTCAATCCATGCAATTTTTGGCTTTGGGGCTATTTAAAACAGTTGGTAAGTTGTGATCAGCCAAGAACTTTACCTGATCTCAAAGACAGTATTTCACTACATGTCCTTAACATTTCCCAGAACACACCGCTCTCAACGGTGGAACATGCTATCTTACGATTTCAAATAGTAGCTAAAAATGATGGTCATCATGTTGAGCCATTATTGTAACAAAATTTGTAAACTGTTATAAATGTATGCTAAGTATTAATGTATGCTAAATATGATCTCCATTAAAAACGCCTTCTAGTGGCGAAATTTTGATATAATTTTTTTATTCGCTCAAACAAATTCCAATCCCTTCTTTAAGTCGTACACAGAATTTTACAACTTTCTGAACAGTAGTTTCGTCTGTACACAAGTTTGAAGTAGGATCGTTTAATTATGGACAGCCGGTATATATAATTTTGGAACAGAAAAAGTTGGATTTCTTTTCAAATGATTTTCGTTCAAGATTTTAATGATTATGTTACGTTGGGAACTGAAATTGTGGAATTGTGGAACTGAAATTGATGATATAGTTAAATACACTCATGTCCATAAATTAAGAATAATGAAGTTCAGGCAAAGAAAGAGACAGAAGCAAAACAAATTTGACTTCTTTGTAAAGTCTATTTATTAAACAAAAGGTAAAGAGCAAAAAAGAGGCTATATATTTGACATAATTAATAAAAATTGCAATTTTTACTCCCTGGAGCAAATCTGATAAAAGAACCTATTTACAAAAAACAGTATAACATGGTTAGTATAATGGTTAATATGGAGTATGTCTCCCGGAAGATGCAATACAGGCCTTAAAACGCCTACGCGTGCTGAGTATCAAATTATCAATCTGATCTTGGGGAATATTACAACACTCATCAAGCAATGCCCTCCGAAGTTCCGGTAGACAGATGGGAGGAAGTTGATGGGTTGCAATTCGTCGGCCAAGCATATCCCACACATGCTCTATTCGATTCAATTCCGGTGAGTATGCTGGCCAATCCATACGGGTGATATCCTCCGATTGAAGGCATTCATCTACAATGTTTGCAAGGTGAGAACGGGTGTTGTCATCCATAAGCAGACATTCAGCACCCATGGCGCCCCGAAACAAACGTACATGTTGTTGCAGAATGACATCCCGATAGATGTGACCTGTCATCGTTAAACTCTGAATATGCAGGTCAGTTCTGGAACCAAGAATAATTCCCCCCCAAACGAGCCATCCTGCACCACCGTAACGGTGTCGTTTAATGGTGTTCTCTTGGTGGTAACGGGTACCTGGCGCTCTCCATATGAAAGTCCGGTGAGAATCAGACTGCAAACTAAATCTGAACTCATCGGAAAACATCCCATAAGACCACTGTTACGGTGTCCACAATGTATGCTCTCTACTCCAGGTTAATCGCAGGCGACAGTGAGTTGCGGTAAGGGGAACACATCTGACAGACCTACGAGCATATAGAGCAATGTGCCCTAAGCGTCTGTACACGGTCTGCCTTGAAACTGTCGTACCGGTAGCTGAAGAGAGCTGACGAGACAGGTCTACCGCTGTGCTCCGTCTGTTTCTTTTGGCAATAACTGCCAAATACCGGTCCTCATTCGGCGTTGTAACTCGGGAGCAACCTGTGCTGTAACATCTACTCGCATTACCATCATCTTGGAATCGTTGCCAAAGCCTGAAGATGACACTCTGGGTGGTTATTCCAAGTTACTCGGATACTTCCAGCTGGGTACGTCCTCATTCCAGTCGTCCAATAATTCTACCACGTAAAAAATCATCCAAATGCTTCTTTTGTGCCATAACTATGCGGTTATTGCACTGAAAGGCTTTTAAAGCGCTTGTGAATAATTTTACTTCTTTGCCACCATTCCTTATATACCCCTCTCTTACACTCTCGTCATTGTGACGTACTATCCGCGACATCTGGTGGTTTCCTGTAATTTGCATATTCTTCTTCAAGATGTATGTGATAATTCTACAGGTGAAATTTTTATTTTAGAGTTCAATTTCTGTGTAAATTTTAATTATTCTTAATTTATGGACATTAGTGTAGCTGAAGCCAATAATTTGCGTCACTGAAGTAGAATTAAATTATGAAACGTTTTTCCAAAAGTGTTACATTTTCTATACTTCAAGTTGTAGAAATTGTACAAACATACATCATGTATCAGGAGGTAAATGATACGGTATTTTCTTCTCTGCGTAAAGAAAAAAAAAACTGTTTCGAGTCAGGCATCCAAAAGATTGCCAAACATCTATCAGCTAGTAATTTCAAATGTCTTATTAACTGGTGCGTAATAATTCCTTAATAGTATTTTTAGTTGCTGAATAAAAAGTGTATAATTTCTAACTTAGATATTTTTTATGTGTAATTGCGTATTATATAATTTCCAAAAGGTAAGTGTAAGAAAAAAAATTGACCCTGTTAATACGAATAACCCTGATTAAATTAATAAAATATTCGGTCCCGATGAATTAACTAAGTAGTGGTCCAACTGTATTTTAAAGTATTTATTTATTCCAGTCTTTGTTAACTTATATATTGTAAATGGTTAAAAACTAGATTCCTATGCAATGAAATATGGATATTAATGTTACAGAATGCAAAGATACAGATTTTATTACAATATTCTAATTAATTAATGTAATGATTAATAATAATTTATTTGTATAAATATACATGTATACATAAGATAAAATTGCACAAACTAATGAGAATTTTAATGATTAGTATAATTAGAAAAATCTCTTTAAATATTCAAAGAGGAAATAAAGGGAATTAGTATTAAGAAATAGCGAAGTAAAATAAACAAAAAAATAATTTAATATTATTCAAAAGAAATATAAATTAGAGCTTCAAAATCTGGTACAGAAATTTACAATTTATACATTTAAATTAATTTGTTCAATTGTTTACTCTAATATAGAGGTGTAAAGTTTACATTACTTCTTTGAATACTCTTTCAACATGCAGCCGTATCGTCTCCAATCTCTTTCAAGTTTGATCAAGGGGATTTCCCCTCTAATGTATCTAAATCAATAGTACCATTTGAATATAATATATCTAATCAAAGATGGAATTTCAGTATAAATATTTGAATTAAGACACGATAAATAATATTTATTCACATATACTAGTTTTTGTATGGCTTAAAATTCTTAAAAGTTTTTTTTGTTTTGTTTAGGCATTGTAACCATAGATTTGAATGCTATTTATAGGAGTATTTTAATGATTTTCTCTATTCGATTATATTCAGAATACATTTTTAAATTTAACACATTACTTTAATTTCAAAATGAAGTTAGGACTATTTTGAGAAGCAAACATAATAACAACCACTTAATCTCGCAAATAAATGTTACTTATCTAAGGAAACGAGAGCTGGACGTTGTAGAGGGTATATAAAGTGGACATGCAGACTATCCTGCAAAGCACCATTTTCTTATTTACTATGTTCATTAAGGTATCCAACTACTGACAACTTTTTTTTCACAAAAATTAGAGATATGGAGGATTTTGTGGTTTTTTGATTTGCTTAAAACATTTTAAGAAAATATGCTAAAGAAGATAAAAATAAATTATTATTACTAAAATAGGGAAAAATAATAAAAATGTACAAAAAATAACATAAACGGGCCACATTCTGTACCAAAAGTTTAGGAACAAATTTTAAATTTTTCAATTCTGATGTATTGTTATGTTATTCATTTTTGAAATGACCTTCAGAATAAGAGATATTTCAGTTTTTACAAAAACTACAGCACTTTATCTTAGTTATATGAAATTTCTTAAAAGAGAGAGAGAAAGAACAGTGTTTATATTAACACAAGGGACTGTAAGTTTTGTAATAAAACAGTCACTGTTAAATCCGAAGGTTAAACATTTCTACTATTATACAGAACATACACAAAACATTCAGTTAAATATTTTCAAAACTTTTTTTACAAATCGCTGCACCTTGAGCATAGAGGGACACACGTCAATTTTTAAAATAAACAACTTGAAAACCTCAGTGTGGCACGTATCACTCAAGTGAGATGTAGGCGTTGATTGCGATGGTTTAATAAAGACTAACCGATTTACTTTAATTAAGTTATTAATGCATCAAATGATTCAATGAGTTTTCAGAATTGGCCTAAGATGAAAGTATAATGGACCTCGTTACGCATAAGGCTCCAAAGCAGACGGATGATCACCACAGTCATGTTAGCAAAATTGCATCGATAACAACGACTTGAATTAGCTCAGTTGCACTATAACTGGAAAGGGGTACCTTCTTGGAAAGTTACGTTTTCTGCTCTATCGAATGGATGGATATTCAAGTATCAGAAGGAAAAGGCCACAGAATTGCATTAGCAAGCCACGTATTCTGCTTAATATATAATAATACTTTTAGAAAATACCAAAATTATGTAACACATAAGGCGTTTTTATTAACAATGCAAATAATATGATATGAATAATAGGGAGAAAGAAAATTAAAAAGAGAAAAACTACCATCACATTTGCATGGAATGCGAACCCCATATTTTTCATTAGTAAGAAAATATCAAACTATGAGTTTGATTCCTTTGAAGTACACCCACACACATGCAGTGTATTTCCTCAGAAAAGGATCTTTCACGAGGGGCAATGCTATGTGCCATACATCCGAAACTGTTTTCAAGCAGCACGACAAAGATACACAGACATAATATTAAATTCCGAATCCAGTAGACTTGAACAAAATACAGCATCTTTAAATAATATCGATCGTCATGTTCGCAAAATATATACACTTTGCCATATACCATGTCACTGTTATTAGACTTCAAGCAATATGCATGACTTAAGATACCTATGACAAACATCTGTAAATTTATCGTTTAATGTAATGCCATCAAGCAGCTGTAAGGGCTGAAAAATATGGTCCAGATAATTCAATTCAACTTTGTCAATATTTATAATTCTTACATGAATTTTATAAAACTGTTCTATTACATTTTTTGTAAAGTTATATTTTATCTTAATTCCTTTAATTGCGTACTGAGTCCTTTCGAAAATAAGACAGGAAACATCACATGTCAATATTCTAAATCCACCAAGAACACCCTGTCAAATTATGTAAATAAAAGAAATATGAGGTTCTTTAAGTAAAATACTAAATATATATTTACTTTGGTTACGTATTATTCATAAATGGACCTGTGAAAGTTTGCGTGGGCTTTTTCATCTCCTGTGCATACTGTGCTCTTCCTCACATACTGCTTCTAGGAACTCGTATATTTCCGTACAGGGGACCAAAGTAATGACTCTCTGATGTTTGCTACGCACACAAAGAGAAAAATATGGTGGATATTTGGTCTGTACTAGGTCTACATTTCCTTCTGAACGAATCTTATAGAAATATGAGATACAAATGACATCCTGTTCCTCTTCCTTAAACATACTAAGGAGATGTGTAAAAAATTCATTCCAAGTTGCGAAAAGTAATAATTATATTGGATATTATATTAATTTCTGAAAGGTATATATATATATATCTGGAGTAAGAATAATACTTGTTTTTATTACTAGCTGATATTTAAATAAAATAAAAATAGAAAAATAAGTGTTAGACTATATAATACGTATTACTTAATCTCTTGTTAGGTTCTGAAATTATTTATATGACAAAGAGAAATTAATTAATGAAATAAAAAAAAGAGATGTGTTCATCTACTTTAACTTTATTGTTTTATAAAATTAAGATACTTTTGCTTCATTAATATATTTCTATGTTAAATGAATGAAAAAAGGAACTTTAAAAAAAAAGATTAAGAAATAATTTCTTTTACAGTGTAATTACAATTATTATAATAATTGATAATAATTATATGTCAATAATAATAATATTAATAATAATTATATAATATTATATATATATATATATATATATATATATATATATATATATAATTATATATATAATAAATATATATATATATATAATACTTATTATAATTAATTAATTTACAATATAATTTGTTACCGATTTTTGATTTTTATGATCTTAGTTATATTTCTCTCACTTGTCTATAAAGGATAAATGTGTTTAAATTCTTTTTTTCTTTTTATTATTTATTCTTCATAAGAATAGTTTCTTTAAGTTTCCTTTTTATGATAAACCATTTTAATATGCATAGTACATTTTATTTAAATAATGTTATAATTCGGTATTGATATGACAAAATCTATATTAAATTTTCTTTAAAAAATATTATAGTATTCGATTTTTCTTCATGCTCATTATTCAGTTTTAATGATTACCTTTAACTATGAAGGTTATTCCATTTTGTTCTCAAAATTTTGAGATACTTATAGAAAATAAGGGCAAACTTTGACTTTTGACTTATCGCCCAAGCAAAGATAGTACCTTATTTACTTATCAAAATAAGTCAAAATTCAAGCATAAAAGATGAACTTTACATAAATATCACTTTCACAGCCAGCACCAAATGAAAACCACGGGACATATCCAACACATTCAATTATTCCCCAGGCGCAAAGTCCTGATCAATTTTGACTCTTTTCCACCGATTCATTTTTCTTTTCAACTCATTCGAGAAAATACGATCCATATAAAACTTAATAACACGAAGAAATCCTTCAAAAACAGCTGTAGCTATTTCCATTAGATCTCCGCTACTCTTAGAAAAGATTGTATTATGAGAAGATAGCGAGGCGCCTCTACTGCTGCTCCAACAATGCAGTATTTGGATCGATATCTACACGTCGTTCTTCAGAGGTACAGCTGTTTCTTGACAGGCTACGTTTCTGAGACCGGTTAATTTAGAAACAACTATAGGGAACGGCAGCTGAGGCATTTGGACGATTTGATAGGATTCACCCATTATGTCCAAGATTTATCTCAGATATATCGGTTCCCTTGACTTCGCGAGACAATCGGAAGAATTGGGCATCTTAAGATATGGTTTAGATTCGGAAGTATTTCGGATACGTATAGTATATATACATTTGATTAGCACAGTGTTTAAGTATATAAGTTCTAGTTGTTATAAGTATGTGATGTTTTTCTAATTAAGAATAAATTAAGATGTTTGTCGTTAGTATTAGCGTAGCTTCCAGGAAAGATTTTATTCGAGAGTATTCTTAATTTTAATGAAATACAATAACGCACTTTTTTAGAAGAAATTGGCGAAATTCTTCAGTCCTTTTAGATTTAAAGAAAATTCGTACAATATTAGTACAGCACACTTTAATTGAGTTCAGATGTATTCAATGGATTATAATTATAATTTATAACAGAAGTAAGTTGTGTGTTTATTAAATTCTAGAACACAACACACGCTTAGGAAATATTAAAGTCTGACGGACTAATGATACCAAATATTCCGAATTAAAACAATATACCGTAAAACCCAGCGTATAGCGCTCACTTTTAACACAAAATTTAAGGGTGTGTGTTATACGCCGGGTATAAAAACGAAAGCTATAAAATTTATGATGAGCACAAAAAAAATTATAAATACACATATCAAAATGCTGTTTATTTAAAAGAAATGACATGCCTTATGAACTAAATTTTTTTGTTTTAGAAGTATTCTATTTTTTCAAAAGTCTGAGATAGAACCTCAAATAAATGATTCAAAACATAAGAACATTATATACCAACATTTCGGATTTCTTCATAAAGAAGGGGGTGGGCTTTATACAACGAATATACCTTAAAATAAAAAAATGCAGCTTGAAAATACAGGTGCACGTTATAGGCCGGATTTTAAGGTAATAAATTTAATTTAATCGCTTCAGTTCACTTACTCGATTCAAAGTAATTGGATGATTTTCAGTCATTTGTAAGACAAATACATAAAACATCTGGATAACTTCACAGAACTCCCCAACTGCTTGTGACATATAAGCACTTGGAGAGTTAACTTGAAGTATCACTTTTGTACTACATTTTATAACATAAAGATAATGCTGATTATATTAAAATAAAAATTCCATTAACTAGATCAAGTACAATTTATGATATTAATACATCCCAAAAATAAGTTTACATTAAATTAGAATTAATTAAAAATAGGGAAGTTTTAAAATCATCAATCTGCCCAGGTGTCCCATGCATAAAGTTACCTTTTTTAGTTAAACTAACCAAAGTGAAAAACAATTAAAAAACTGAACAAAATTTATAATGAAAAGAATTAAGTAGCATTTTCTAATAAATTGCCCTGTTACACTGGGCAACAAAAAATAAAAAACAATTTTTGTCTCAGAAAGAAAAATATGTGATTTTGATAGCATTTCTTCTCTTGGATTCAAATATGATATCGATTTTTCTTCCCCACGCAAAGTTTTCGAGAGACAGACATTTATAATTCGAAACACTTTTATATTTTCTACATTCTGAAGTGCACAATATTCGAACATTCGGACTCACCTAGAAATTAAGAAACCACGATTATCTTTTATATTTCGCCTGCGGAGTATCCCTCTTGATGGTCCAACAATAATCGGCCAGCATATTAGCATTCCATTTGCCTTGATATCTCTTTTATATCGCTGAAATCTCCTGATGATAGCGTTCCCCGTGCTCATCGCTCACTGCACCAAGAGTTCCCGGGAAGAAATCTAAGTGCGAGTGCAGGAAATGTATTTTTAAGGATATATTACAGCCCAAATTTTTGTAAGACATTATAAGATCATGAACAATATCACGGTAATTTTCCGCCTTTAGATTTCCCCAAAAACTGTGAGTTACATTTTTGAATGCTTGCCAAGCTGCTTTCTCCAGTGGATTTAATAGTTTCTCAAACTTCTCATCATGCATTAGTGATCGTATTTCTGGACTCACAAATATCCCTTCTTTAATTTTTGCTTCACTAATTTTAGGAAACTTCTGTTTTAAGTACATGAAACCAGGAGTATTGCCCATGGCTTTCGCGAAATTCTTCATTAATCCTAGTTTGATATGTAACGGAGGTAGATACACATTTTTAGGATTACACAATGCGTCATGTTTCACATTTTTCTGTCCTGGAATGAATGATTCGCGGTAAGGCCATTCTTTTTTGATTTAATGGTTTTTTCTGTCCCTACTATTCCAAAGTCACAAAAAAACAATAGTACTTTGTGAAACCAAGCTGCAGATCAAGAATAAGCCTTCAAATAACCACAATTGCCTTCAAATAACCACAAATATTCCATTCATACACTGCATATTGAAGCTTTGCCAATATAAATTGAAAGTTTTCATATGTTTCTTTCATACTATCAGGTGAGCCACAGGTATTGATGGGAATTTATTTCTATTATGCAGAAGTACTGCTTTTAAACTTGCTTTGGAGGAATCAATGAACAAATGCCATTCTATAGGGTTATTTTCAGTACCAAATGTCTTCACAAGAGAAGAAATGTCATTACAAAACACTAAGCCATTTTCTTCAGAAAAATAGTCTTTACATTGAGAATGACAACTACGATAAGTACATATCTTTGTATTATTTTGAAGATTCCATCCTTTAAGCCGGGAACCAAGCATTTCAGACTGTTTTTTTGGATAACTTTAAATCTCGTATGAAATCGTTAAGATCTTCTTGAGTCAATAAATGAGGCTCGGATGAACAGCTTGGTTCAAAAGTTGTGTATCACCACAAACTCCATACTTCTATTGGAATCTGAACTCTCTTCATCTAATGTCGCATGTTCTGGAGGCTTTGGTATGGGCAATTCTTCGCTGTGTGGAACTGCTGTCATTGCAGATTGAAGTCAGGGTACAACCACTGTATGTTTTTCAATTTAACGTAATCCCTTTAATGTTTGTTAAGCAGAAATAACAGTGAGAGGAGTGATCTTTGGGTTCCCTAGAAATCATAGGGATAGCAAATGGCATGTGGCATGTGTCATTCTTCCATTCAGTGAGAAGCCTACTACACGATAAACAACAAATATGTGGGGCCCAGGTCCTTGTTTGGTCCCCCACTTTACACCCAAAATAAAGTTCATAACACTTTCTTACCAATGGAGTAAGGTTTCGCCTTTGGGACTTGAGCGTTACTTTACCACACATATAACAAGAGTTGTTATGATGATTTAAACAAGCTCTATGCATTTTGTAACTTAAGAACAAATTAAAAGAAATAAATTTGTAAATACGTAACATACAACAATCCAGACACAAAGCACTCACAATTACGCATTTACTGGTTCACTACTATCTCACAACTGACATCGTTCTAATGAATGCATGCTAGTCTAGACCATGCCTGTGCCTGTCTGTTGTGGCTGGTGCCAAAGTGTCTGTACATGTCTGAACTTGCACAGCAGTAGCAATGATACCATTTGAGTTAGCTCATGTGGTTCCATCACATTTACAATGATCTAGGAGTTTTTATTTTACAATGGACAAATGGTCGTTTATTAAAAAATATTTAAATACATTAAATGAAATTAAAATTAAAAAAAAACTGGGTGATGGAGAAAAGCCGAATACATATTTGAAAACACGATAAAAACCTGCATTAAGTACAACTATTGGTACTCATGAGACAAAAATCATGTTGACCAGTGTTATCTTTATTTGAAACTTGAAAGTTCAAATAAAAACAATTTCTATATCTTTGAAAAAAAAAGCTGATTTGCGTCGTAAATACCCGTGAACTCAATGCATTTGTAATACGCAAGTAAAAAAAGTACACTAAAATAAAAAAAAGTTTTGTTTTTCATTATTCTGATATCAAAAATTAGTATATTATTTTGATTTTACAAATGGAATATTTTTATTTCAAGATTGAATCTTACAATAATTTATATGGTGTTTTTAAAAATTATGCTTTTTGGTTTGCATGGATAAAAGAGACAGGTAATTATGATGTTGTAGCGGTACCATCTATATAAGCCAGTAACAACCTCCGCACCATGGTGATCATTTTGGTGTAGTGGTTAAGTTACTCGGCTTCGGACCCAAAGGTCCCGAGTTCTATCCTACCCGATAAGCGCGCCACCTCAATGTTTTAAAAAGTATATATATCCATTAATGCAAGTATAATACCGTAAAATCAGCGTATAAACCTACCTTTATTTATTTATTTTTAATTTAAGTATAATCGTCGTATAAAGGGCACCCACCCCCTCTTTTTACGAAAAAAACATGATATCTAAGTGTGCAATGATCTTATGTTTTAGTCATTTATTCTAGGTATTATCCCAGACTTCTAAAAAGTAGCATACGTCTAGCAGTACAACCTTTAAAGCTCATAAGATATGTCATTTCTTTTAAATAAACAATATATCAATATACATAAAAGTCTTAATATTTTTAAGCTCTTTTTTTATTTTTAAATTTATCATTTTTACGCCATACATATAATGCGAATCTTTAAATTTCGAGCCTACTTCTTGCGTTAAAAGTGCGCGTTATACACCGGAATTTACGGTATATAAGGATCTTAAATCTTATATATGTTTTGAAAAACTTATCTCAAAATATTGAACGAAAAGGAATCATTAGTTTTTAATACAAGATACCCTGTTAAATTTGAGTTACAAAGCATAATATTTTCTTAAGAACATTTCACGTGGAAAAAACGGAATTTATTTTTCAAGAACATATATAACTACTTTTTTACTAAGAACTTTGTATCCTTTCCTTATTTAAGTCATCAAATAGCTTGTGAATTATGAATATATTATGAATGTAAACAAAAAAAAAATACTGAGATAATTTAAGTTTATGATCATTTATGCTATGAAGTATAGAAAAAAAATGTTGATTCGTGTTCAAAACTCCAAGCGAAAAATAAATAAAATTAAAATTTGGTGAAAAAATGTGATATTGATATTATTATGTTAATTAAAGTAAAGAAATTGGCAAAATTCAATTAAAAAGTAAATATGAATATGCATTAGATTTAGAAATAATGCGTGATAAGGAATTGTTACTTATTTCCCGTATATGTGTGTGTATTTCTTCCTTAGATGCAAAGACACGAAAACAAAAATAAAATGTAAGGGAAAGAAAATTTGCATATCCTTATTTCAAAAAATATTTAAAATAACTTATCAGAATCAATATTTATCTCAATTAATATAATAAGAATAAAATTTCATATATATTTTAAAATAGTTTCTTTTTTTCTCACTTGCGTAGTATTATTATTGTTTATTTATTTTATTTATATGAGAGAGAGAATACTTGAAGAGAAAAAGGTTAAATTTGCCTACATAAAAAAAGCAAAAAAAAAAAAAAAATAGCTTTTGCCAAAAAATTCTGCTACAATTACTTCCCAACCAGATATACAACTACCCCATTTTTTCATTGAGAAATACTTTTAGAAGAATAATTTTGAATTTATTTTGAAGAATTTATAAAAAGAAATGTGATACATCTTCAAACAAATATAAATATGACGAGATTCCTTAAGCTTTTTTACTTAAACAAGGTCATTTTGCATAACCTTTTACGAAGAATTTAGAAAACAAACATATATCACTACCCAAAATTAAAGTTGTTTCGAATTAATTTACATAATTTTTTTTAAACTTTAGTTGGATTTGAGTATCACTTTCGTTTTTAATATACATTTCAGATGTCAATGACGAATGGAAACCTTATTAAATATGAAAAAAATGCAATATGATTCTCAGAAAAATATTATTCTTCAAACACCAAACTAACTTAAATATTATATACCAAATTTCAAATTAATCCTTTCTTATCATTTTAAAATTAACTACAAACTCCTGTGAATCAGAATTCTTCTCTAAAATGCATACACATTAAAACTTTGCGTTTTCCAAATTCTCGAAAATTACAATATTTTTAGATTTGCTGTTTTAACTCGTGGTTTTAATTAACTTTGTAATCTAAAGACTTTATAACGGTATTAAATAAGTATTCTGTCAGTTCTAAAAATGTAGAAGAAATATGCGTCTAAAGAGAATTATTACTTATATTTAGCAATATTTTGTGTACGGTAACAATAGCCTCTTTCAATCTGAGTTTTATTTATATAAAGTACATTTATAACACGGTGACATTTTCTGCTATATACTAAAAAGGATGAGTATTTTTAATAAAATTTTATATTGCAGCATATATTAAAATTTTATAACATAGCATGATATTGCTATACTATATATTAACCTCTTGAGAGCACCATATAACAGCCACTAGTGAATACATGCTATGTATGTAGAGCAAAATCCCATTGTAAGCTCATGTGAATATATGGTTTATTTAGATTTACTACCAGTAACCAACACGGTAAACATTAAAAGGTAGTTTTTCTTTTATTGGGATTGTATAAAATTACAAAGAGGTTAAGTTACAAAATGTATTGGTTACAAAAATTTCAAAAATAGGAAAATTAGAACTAAAATTACAAATTTTTCTGAAATTTCTCGAAATATTTCTTGGAATAAAAAAGCTTTTACACAAGCGTTACCAAAGTAAACCGTCAGTTTTTTTTCCATTTCGTCATCTTCATCACAAATAGATAAATCCGTATCAGATTCATTGCCTTATTCATAGGTTTCTGGAAAATATTCTTATACAGTGTCACTTTCGTTGAAATCCAACAGCGATGCAGTGGCTGCGGTAGCCTAATGGTCAGGATAACGGATTTATGGCCGGCGTGTCATAAGTTCGAGTTCCGTACCGCTGAAGACTCGCCGTGTAGAGGAGCGATACACGTTTAATCTATAGAGAGCTCAAATGTCCTTCAGTTTGTGTGGTGTCGTAGTTAGGAGAGGGAATGCCAGCCAGATCAGGTGTCGGTCCTCGTCACTCGACCCTAGTTTAAAATTATGAGGTTCGCGTTACCAAAAATTCTCGAGTAGCTAAACAGTGCGATGTTAGTATTTACTCACTCACCCAACGGCGATGCCATATTCTCAAGGAAAAGCTAACAAAATAAAATAGTTATCAATATTTTGATTTTAAAAGAATTTTCTGAAATTCTGAACCCCCCCCCCCACACACACACACTCATTTATAACATTTTGGAAGTATGTACATAAAATTGTTAAATATTCATTTTTAAAATAAGTTTAGCTGTAGTAAAATCATCCTGAAGAACAATTGTCAATTAAAAACAAAACGCATGCATCATGTAGATTGTTGAAACATTATTATATTATTTTAACTATTTTATATCTCTTTGTGATTAATTTAAAATCTTATTCAGAATATATTTGGTTTTTAAAAAAATTTCCAATGGCACAAAACATGTTTTTTTTTCTACATTTACATAAATAATTTATTTTCAGCATATTTAATTCTTATAAATTTCAGATACGATAATTTTTATAACGTTTACAAAATTATACATTTAATTGACCTAATACATTTTCTATGGTTTAAATAATTATTATTCTATATCACGGATACAACTTTCTGAAGTTGAAAATTTTTTCAGTTGGGCATTGGTAATTAGAATATTTCATAAGAGACTTTTTTTTATAGAAAACTGGTTCATATATTTTTTAAATATATATATCTCAAAATTACATTCTATATTTAACATTCAATATATAAAGTGTATTGCTTCAAGGAGTGAATATTATTGATCAAATATTTATATCTATAAATATTTCAGCTTCTTTTAAATATTATTTTTTGCCTTCGAATATATTATTTGAACTTAACGAACAGTACTTTATTTTCAAAAGAATATCCTTTTACCAACGTAATTGACAAAATTTCAGTTGATATATTTATAAAATCTAATTTTTTCGTTGCTGTAAAATAGGAAAATTTTATTTTATTTTGCCACATACTTTACGCTGTAAAAAATTCTAATAAAGTCTTTATTTTTGATGATTAAAAAACGTTCATAAAATTCAGATTTATAAGCAAAGCAGATAAAAAATGTACTTCGAATATAAGAAACATCATCAATTTAATTTTTTCTATATTGATATTTTGTTTGAAAATTTCGAAAACCTATAATATAAAACACAATGTTGTTTACTTTATACTTTATTACAAAATCGAGACTAGAGTAATAAGAGTGAAGTCTTTACTTATAAATTTTTACAGTCGTTCAGAAAATTACATTGTTTAAAAAATATTTCTTCTTTATTTCTTAATCTTAGTAGGAGGAGTACAAGAAACTTTTAAATTGCTTTTGTATAGTAAAAGTTATTTACTCTTAGTGTTCTCTTTCGTCGGAATAATGGTAGAATAGAAAAGTTTTAGTGAGATTTATCATTTAAAACTTAAACTAATTCTTTTCACAAAACATATGTACTTCACAAGTGATAATAATTTAATGATATATATATAATTTACTATGTATATAATAATTTACTATATATATATATATATAGTTTTGATGATTTATGCAATGTGTATTGATGTTGCAAGGTATTTCATTCGTGAATAGGCTGGGTTCTTGATTTAAATTTTCAAATTTTAGACGTTTTTTTCCTTCTATACAACCATTTCAAAGATTGGTGCATCCTCTTTAATGCTTTATGGTTCAGTTATGTTATGCACTCAGTGGTTTTAGAATTTTAACATTTTTAAATTATATCTTTTAGAATGCAATGGCAAATAGCTTAATTTTTTAAGTATCAACTTTTTAAATTTTTGAAAATTTGGATATTTTCAGAATAGCTTACCAAGTTACAATAGGGGAAAGGTTGGCACTATCAAACTAGTTGAATCCCACTTATAGGTCCTAAGTCCGAGGTTGCGCTTGGATATTTTATAAATTTTATCTTATAAAATTTTTAATTTTGTTTGAACACGTTGGATCTTTATTAATTTTTATATTCACCATTGATATTTTGAAATAGGATTTTGTTTTCTAATTCATATAATTTCGATTTTTTGTTGAATTATAGAATTGTGTGATATATATTATCAAAAGACTTCCCCATTTAATCTCAAGATAACGAAATAACTCAAAGTTCATATTTAAAATGTAAGAAAAAATTCTTCATTTCTCTAACAGGTATACTTCAAATAAAGCGAAATTGTATACTTAACTTTGAAAAGTGTAATCAAAACCCCTAGAGGGATATTCTTAGTCAACTAAAAGACATAAGAACATTTCACTTACATCGCTAGAACATGATGCAATTCTATGTTTACAACCCACCATCTTTTCTCCCTCATCGTAATTTAACGAAATTTGCTGATGCACGTCTATAGAAACAGAAAACTTCATTTTTAAAGAAAAGGAAGTTTTAAACTCATCTCCTGGAGGAGAAAAGTATTATTACATCTATAGAATTAAAGTCTCAACTTCATTTCAACCTCTGTGCCACGTTTTCCAACAACTCTCATTTCAGAATTTTGTAGTTGTTTTCTCTTATGGAATGCAATCCTTTGTTTACTTTAGCTTTCAGCTTTGCAAGTGAATGGCATTGCTGTTCACTGTAATACTCCTTTGGGATGGGTTAGGAGTCTACTGTAGCGTTTCGATGAAAGGAAGTATTTTGTAGCGACACATTCACTTTGGGGAGAGCGCCTTTACCCTGAGTCGAAATGAAAGCACGGCTTTAGGGCATTAGAGAGTGACTGCCTGCCACAAAATTTGATAGGCGGTATTGTTTGTGATGGAAGTACTGCTTTCTCTCCGTACTGTTAGGAAATACACTTCTTCAAATACTTTAGTTTAAAGTTCAGTTTTTTCGTTTTTCAATTTTAGATAACTAAAATATCGATTGAATAGGGTAGTTGTGGTCACATTAGTTTTCTTTGGAAAGACAGGAAAAAGAAACATTTTTGTGAATTGCAATGATATTAATCCGGGATCATTTACGCAGTGATGAACCGTTAAATCAAAGTTTGAAAAACTTTAAACCTTAAATTTATTAATTTTAAAACAAACAGTTGAATTCCCAAACTTAAGCATGTTAATCCAAAATTCAATCATGCTAACATTTTAACGAGACGGTGGATCGTTAAAACTAATTTCTAAAATTGTTAGCTTAATTAGCTGAAAATTTAATCAATATAGTAAATGATTATTACATATCCCAATCTAAATATATATTTTTTAAAAAAACCTTTTATAAACTGATTTTTTTTAAAAAAATTAAATTTTAAAGCTTTTTTTAAAAGTGCTCCTTTCGCATTAGTTTTTAAGATATGTACATAACTTTTAATTCATATATAGATGAACTACAACAAAATATATCTGTGCATGGATTTTAAATTCAAAATAAAATTTGATGCAAAAAGGATAAATTTTCTATACTATATGAAATATTTCACCATTTATCACACATTCAAAACAGCACAAAATATGATCCATTAAATATTTTAGAAAACTCACAAATTTGTGAATTATTTCATCTTTCCTAAGTTGTGAAAATTTCAGAGATATGAGGTAATTTGAAACGAATGAACATTTTACGTAACAATGAAAACGGAAAATTTAAGAATTAATAAAAGTGCATTTTAAACTTTTATTTGAGTAAAATAAAAAATAATTTTGTAATTATTAATTAGAATGACAAAGTTCTTTGACAGAACTGTTCTATGAAATAATAAGGAACATTATTAGTATAATAAATCAAAATTGCAATTTTGACCAAAATTTGATATTGTGAAGGTCCACCATACTCTTAAGAAGCGGTCATAATCCCTCAATCTTTTGAATAAGCCGATCACATACATGGAGAAATTGATGCCATAAGAGAAAAGAACTTTATGTAAATTAAATGAGACAAGTTTGATAGAGGTATGATTAAATATCATTTCCATCTGCTTATACCTCACCTAGCGAAAATTCTAGGTGAGATAGAAAATTGAAGTAAGAGAAGGTTGAATGTTTATTTCCAACAAAGAAGAAATAAAAAAAATATATTAGTTCCAAGAAAATTAAAAGATTTCATATGCCCATTTTAATTAAATGTTCTTGTTATTTCAACAAAACAATTTTTTAATTCCAACTTAAACCGTGGATTAAAAAGTGTAGTGGATATGATGCAAGGAAAGTTTCGCTGAAATCTTTGCTTCGAGTACTTATCCTTGAGTTCTTTAAAGAGCAAAACTTCAGATTGCAAAAATCTTTAAGTAATTTTTAAAAACATTTTCATTTTTAATTCAAGAATTTAGCAACAGTTCTTTTGCAGTGAAGTTTAGTTCAGAAGAAGATTGCTGATCGATTTCAATTTAATGCCTAATTAATCTCTCTAACTGTTTTAAAGTCTTTAAAACGAACTTTGAAGGGTGCTAAAAACTGGAAGTGTTCATTTTTTGAACACAGCAAAATAAACTAATGCATCAAATAATTTTGAAAAAAGTAAATTATAACTTTTACAAACGATAAAAACTTGAATTTCAATAGCTTTAAATATCAAGCAACAAACCAGTAAGAGGTATCCCTACTTGGTTAATTTTAACAAATATTTGGAAGTACTTTCAAAACTTTTCATATCAATATATAATCTTAGCATTTAAAAAAACATTTCCTTAATAATATATAATCTTAGCATTAAAATAAAATTCTTTATTATTACAAAATCTTATCAATAAAAAAATTTTCATTAAGTAATATATTTGTTTTTATACAAATAAAACTTTTCTATAAAAATTAAAAGTTCAATTATTTTTTTCTTGTTAATAATTTGTAAGAAACAGTATTTTAATATTTTTATTCAATGTTATGAACTACGATGACATCATCATTTCCTAAGGAAGTGGTTCAATGACAAAGCTCATTTTATTAACCTATATCATACACATTGCAATTATCCTAAAATATTTCTGCTATTTAGTCAAAAATGATTCCTTGAGTAAGTGTAAACATTCAAATAATTGTAGGTTTGTCGAATTTGAAAACTTTAAAAAATTCTTAATTATAAACGTAAAATATACATTTACTAAAAATTTACTGCTAAGGAGATATGGTACCCTAAGAATCATTAATCTGTCGAAAAAATTTTTATTGGCTTATTTGATACCCCGAATCTTTATAAATATGCCTGCAAAATTTCAAAGCTTTACCTGTAATTTTCATCAAGTAATGGAGCAATGTTTGATGCTAAACAACAACTACCACAACTACCTTTCAGATTATCTGCTAGAAAAGAGTGATAAAAAAAATTAATTAATTTTCTAATGAACATCAATGAGATTGACATTATACATGCAGTAATAAATCATTTTAAGAAAGAATTGTGCAATCCATGCAAAAATTCTAGTTTGTGAATTATTTACTGGAAGATCAATTGGATTTGGTAAAGATTTAAAAGTTGTGCGTGCTTTTTATGATATTATTATGAAAGAAATTAAAACTTCAAAACGGATTCTCCAAAATCACAAAAACTAAATCTCATTTTGATAACTCACATAACTAAAAATCTAATTCGAAAGGATAGAAAAACTCCCATTTTTATATATTTGTTTTTGGTGATATATATTTATCCCATGTGTGCGAGATTCAACACTTTTATTATTAAAATATTTTAAGATATTTATTTAAACAAATGCGCATATACAGTTCTTAGATTTTGATGTATTTTACCTATAAATTGTTATTTGATTTTGCTTTTATTCGTGTACACTATTTAACATGCGAAGGCTTTTAAAATCATGGAAATAAAAAAATAAAGGTATAAACATCTTTTGTATGTTGTGCATTAGCTCTGAGCATGGAAATAGCTCTGAAGTGTGTGTATTTATTTTTTATTATAATTATTAAGATAAAGTTTTATGAAATATTGATCTTTCATTCGTTTTTTTTTCTATATATTCATTATGGCAGTATACTGTTTAATTGTTCTACATTTGAGCAATTTTTTATGGTAAGTAATTTTAAATAAGCTAATTAACATTTCATAAAAGTTTCAGACTATTCGATGAATATTATATCATGCTATTTATGGAATGAAAACTTCAAACTCATATTTCACCTTGTTGAATTTTTGTACATATACTGTTATTCAAAACCCTAAGGCTTTTTTGATAATTGAAGTACGGGTTTGAAATTTTTTATACATGTTCTGAAATGTATGTTTTGTAAAACTGTGCATGGAATTAGCTCTAACATGTTTAGTACTTTTTCTATAAAATTTCAAACTCAAGATTAATGTTTTTTGGGGAATTTCTGGAAGTTTAACTATAAAAAAATAATAAAAAATTAAAGATCTGCAGCAGAAAAAAACCCATGCACAGTTTTATGTAATATATTATAAGGTACTTGGAAAAAAAATTTGAAAGAAAAGACATATTTAATAAAGTTTTAGGGATTTAAAAATTGCTCAAAAAAGCTAAAAAAGTTTAAATTTTACAAACATTTTGCAACAAATTAAAATTTTTTTGTATGGAATTATTATTAAATATTAACCTTTATGAAATAAAATTAAAACTAAACATCAAATATTAAAAATGAAAAAAATTGTGAAGACGGTACCATATTGCCTTAATCAAAGTTTTTCTATAGCTGAAAGCAAATCCATTTACTATATTATTATGGTATTCTATATTACCGAAGAATATCCGTAAATTTACCCTATAAAAATTTTAAAAAAACAAATGACACAACTAACGCTCTGATGTCAATATCTTTATAAAAACAATTAGGCTGTGGAAAAATTTACATAGAATCATGTTTCATTATGCAAATATATATATACATAAAGAAATTCTTCCGAGAATTAAAAATACATAGGATTTTTTTAGATATATCGCACTAATTCTTTAGCAATTCGGAAATTTTTTCTGCCACTCTGAACCATCATTTGAACTCTTTTTTCAAGCCAAATTTGCTTCAACATTACATCGAATCAATAAAGTTTACTGTCAAATTAGGAGTTAAAATAAATGTACAAGAAGTACATTTATGTACATCCATTTTTCAAACCTAATTAAAAATTCTGTAATTGTTTTGCTGTGAATTTCTTACGGAATGAAAACTAAACTTATTTAAAATAAGATGAAACACATTTCTCACACATGAAAAGGCTTTAAATTTCATTTACTGCTGTCTTATCCGAGAGGTCATGAAAACAAATTCTTGATCTGTGATGTATCTGTTAAGAAATGAGAAGATTTGCCCACACATTAAAACATTTTGCACATTAAAACTGCCGAGACATTAAGCAACTGGAGTGGCCCTCACATTCGCCGGATTTAAATCCAATATAGCATCCTTGGAGCAGCCTTGGTAGAACAAATATCTTGGATAGAGCTTGGTAGAGTATTTGTAATAGAGTTTGCTTTGCGTGTATTGTCATTTATACCAATGTTTGTGTATAACTGCTTATTCTTGTCGATAGAGAGCCATTACCGATTATATATCAAACCTGGAGAAGGGATATATAAATCAAACATATAAAAATAATGAACATATAATGAAATGACATGTAAACATATAAAAATCTAAATTTTCATAAAAATTTAGAAAATTTAAAATTATAATTTTTTAAAGCAATGCACTCTTTAAAGTTGCTGTATAAATAATTAATTAAGATCGTTAAATGTGTAAGAGACACAAAATAAACATTTGAATAAAAAAATAAAATATTGTGATTTAACCACACTGTTTCCTAAGTGTTTTAAAAATTGCTTGTGACGGAACTTTTGGAGTCATGTGTACGCATACGTATGTACTTATACATACATACACACGCAAATATAACACGCACAATCTTAAAAACTATACCAACAATATTTATACAAATCTGAAAATATAGCATTTCATTATATTCGAAACATTTTTCTAAATGTATATATATTTTTATAAATTATTTTATTTTTTTTGTTTTTATTTAAAACTGAAGTACAGAATTCATATTTTACTCTAGAGTAATTTACATAACCTCAAAAAAGTCGTAACTCATGCTCTAAAGCAGGCGTCGGCAATCTATGGCACGCATATCACATGTGGCACGTGGTATAATTCCCAGTGTCACTCTAAACTACTCTGCACAGTTATGAGATAAAATTAAATCACTTTGTCTCTCCTCTCAAAGCCTCACGTGTTATTTTATTTAAAGACTATTTCTTACTGTCAATTATTTGTCATAAAAGGACACTGCTTTATCTGCATTCGTGTAGTTTATGATATTTATGTAAAAAAGGACAACATCTTTGTTTAAATATGACCCCTTTTAGTGTTCAGTATTCAAATTCAAATCAAAATGATCTGTGTAATAATTGTAAAATGAAACATCACTCATTGCCGATTCGTGATAAAAAAAATTCAGAGTTATTTAAAGCAAAATTTAAGGAATCATGAAAAGATCTGAAAGACAGCTCTATCGGCAGCTATTTTAAATTGCTGTACGGTCATTTCCGGAGAGATTTAATTGAAGAAAATGGTATGTGTTTTTATTTTTGTTTTGGTTCTACACATAAATGAGATCAAAAGTTTTCTCATATGAAATATATTTTAAATCCCCAAAGAAACTGTATGACAACTGAACATTCAGAATTATATATCAAATAGAGAGTTATACAAATTTTACTATGATGTTGCGATATTAAGTAAAACTTTATATTGACAAGGTTCACATTAATATTTAATTTTTTATCAACTATACTACAGGAATATTTATATTTTGTATATTCTTTATTTTTAATTTAATAAATATTCTTAAAAGAGATACATAATACATGTAAAATTTTAAGTTTTTATTTATGTTGAAGGAATAGTTCTATATCATAATACTCTATTTTATGTTATTAAACATCTTGAAATGAATGATGCATAATTAAAATGCACAAAAAATCTAAATTTGTATTTTTAACTTCTATTCCCTAGCTTTGCATGCTTTATCGCAGGAATCAAATTTTTTTCAAATAATTCCTACTACTTTGCACCCAGCCTGAATACCACTGATATACTGGTTTAACACACCACAGATGTAAGTTTACTGACCCCTAATCTACAGCATTACACTTTTTTAAATGGCCTCGTTGCAAGAAATCTATTCAAAATACCCTTTCAAATTCTCTAACTAGAAATTTTAAAGAGCGTTTAATTTTATGAATAAAGTCCATAAAAAGGATTTCAATTAGATGTTCAAATAATAGCTTTTTCATTGAGTACAAACCGACTCTTTTCTTGTTTCTAAATAAACGAAGAACTAATTAGAAATTGAAATACTTGAGAATTGATTTTAAATTATATAATTCTTTTAAAAGTTCTGAAAGAAAAAATAAAGTAGTCCCTCATAAATAAAAATGAGTTCCTTACAAAGAAGAAGATGGAAGAAAAGCAAGTTGCTTTTCAATTTTTTAAATGTATAGCTTTCTTTTACCTCAGAAGATTAAATGTTACAAAAAATTAAAATGTAGCATTTAATGTGATACTATTGCATATAATTTGGAACACTAAAAACCTTTAAGATTTTTAAATACGTTTTGAAGACTATTTTCAGATTATTTATTCCTTCACATTTTTTCCCCACTGAATATAAGAAAATGTTTTAATGGCATTATATATCTCTAATTTATTTTTAGTTTTATTTATGTAAGCATGTATAATATATTCTGATATTATTTACTTCACTATTTACTGAAAACAAAAAGTGTTGGAAAATATAATTTTTGTTATTTAAACATGTCGAACACATTTACATTTAGTAATTATAATGCAAAAAAATGCATATTTCTCGGAAACAATTATAATAAAATGTTTTCATCAAAAATAAATTTTAAAAAGATCCACTAATATATATTATTTTATGTGTGTAAATTATTATTAAATACGTTTACATTGTAACAAGTTTTACAGAATTATAAGTTCAATTACAGTTCATTGAATAGTTTAGATCAGTTTATATATTCATTTCTATTCCTATTTTGTAAATATGCTTTGAAGTAATATGTAAATAAAAAAAATATTTTTTATAAAAAGAAACTGTTCAACCTTTTGTTTCTACTTTGTCTCTTTAATAAATAGTATTTCCAGTTTATATTACTTTTGAAATCAATTGCTTACTTTTTTTAAAATTATATCTAAATATATCCTTTCACATTTTGTATTCCATAAAAATTGTCAATGCTTCCCTTACTAAAAGAGAAAATGAAATTAGTATTATTGGAAGTAAGTAGAATTTAATTTATGCTAAATTTATGTTTTTAAAAATTCAAATTTCATTTAGTTAAACCACCAAAAGTTTACAATGCTTTTGCTTACAAAGTTTCTAAAGATAAAAACCATTTTATTTTTATTAATGTATTTTTTAAAAAGCAATAATGTATAATATTTCTACATTTGGTGTTTGAGCTTAGGATAAATTTTTCACTTCCATTTTTAATACGTTTTTACCTGAATTGAATAAAACAAATATAGCAGTTTTGATTCAAAACATTAAAACATTTTAGTTACATATATTACTTATTCTACTAGAAAGAATTTTGTTGTATATTTCAATCTGAAGCTTTCTGCATTATCAAAGTTAACTTAAGAATTAAAGTTATATTTTAAGGCACAGCAATATATAAAAAAATTGTATACCAAGTCGAAATGATAGATATTTTTTCAATCAAATTAAAGTTGGATTTAAACTTAATCGTACATTCTTAATTTTTTTACTGTTATAATGAAGGCATCATAAGAAATTGACATTTCTAAAATTTACTACCTAAAATTAATACAAATAAAAAATGTCAAACTTTATAAAGATTTTGACTGATTTTTTCCCCTTTTTTTCTGTTTTTTAAGGAAAAAAATTAACCTGTTATCCATAATACTCTGAAAAGGAATTCAAACTCTCTAAATCTGTATTCAATTGTCATTTGCTACATATATAATCAAATCTATGTATAGGCATATAGAGGCTGTTTAAACTATTTCAGTTGCATAAGAGCTTAGAAGGATTTTATTGTTTATTTTAGAAGTTAGTTGGTTATTGGTTATTATCTATGAAGAATAAATATACACTTCAGTTTTCTGTATTTTGGCTTCACAATCCTGGGATATTATAATATTGTTTTCGTGTTTCTGAAATTTATTTTATTTTAAAAACATGCTCACTAATATTTATATATGTAATATTTCAACGACAATTATGGAATTCAAAATCTTTATCGAAGATACAGGGCTTTCTTTATAGGGAGAATACTGGTACAATGTGTTACAATACTATTTAGCTGGCAAAAGAACCCCGGCTTAGGAGGACAACGATATTTAAATTGGGAAAGTCCGAAAACAAATTCCTCAAAAACCATGATTTATGTGGTTTTCCAGGACTATACTGGTTCTGTGCCTATAGATAGAGACAGAACTAAGTATACAGGGAAGGTTTAGCGCTTGGAAGGGAAAGGATGACGAAGTATTGTTCATTTTGCATCATGCAAATTTTACCTTAAAGATTACGAATATAAATATATACTACACACACATATATATGTACAACTTACCCATAGGAACATTTTACCAATATTTTCTTTAAAAAAATTCTGAAAAATTCAACCTTATGCGAAAATGAGACTTTTAAGAAATATTTCTTGTAAAGTTTAAAAGAAACTAGTTCTATTTACAATGCAATTATACCTAACAATATATAAATCAAACGAATGGTTAACAAAAACTCAAATTAATTATTAAAAGTAGTTTTCGAATGAAACTTAAGCAAATGATTATTGTAATGCTACTTGCAAGTTGTACGTAAATTCAGTTATCCCTTGTGATACCAAAACAGTTCGAAATCACATTCCCTGTCATAAACATGTCCCGGCTAGCTTGACATATGTTTGTCAACACATTGATTCTCAGTTTCCTATACACAAATATTTGATATAGAATACTTCATGCATAATTGATTCATTATTGAGTATTGAAATATTTAAAAAAAATACTTACATAAGATATGATTGATTTTAAATATTCGCTAAAAGGCAGAAACATAATATACATAATTTGGAAAATAAAATAACTAATTATTTCAATTTTCTAACAATCGAATTCTATGCATGTCTTAAGAATGCATAGAAATTCACATTCAAATTATAAACCTGTTCGAGATAGTGAAAACAAGAATAAAATAAAGTTTGATTTTAATTTATATTTTACAACCACTTAATGTTAAATATAAATAAAATTGTTAGCCAATTGATATTTTAAAATTTATTTTCCGAGTAAGAAATAAATAATAGTTTCAAGGAATTCTCTTTATTTGAACTATTATAAATATTTGTTTTCCTATATACTTAATACAAAATAACTAATCTATCGAAACTTTCAGGGGCATGGTATTTTTATTAAAAAACTGATTGAAGGGTTTTCTCAAATATTATGGTTACCCCCTATGCATATGTATTATGACGTAAAACAGCTTTTGTGCTGAATTTATCACAAAAAGCCACTTATTATTTTAAAGGGAAAAAAATTAAAAATGCATGTCGTGATTTTAAAATGCAATTCCTCTTACAATAATAGACACTCACATATGAACTTTTATTTACTTGTACTAACTATGTAAAACAAATGTTGGTATACGTTTTGTGATAACATAATGGTATTCTTAAAAAAAGACATAGAAAATTCCTTGAAAATTCATTCTAAATTGAACTATTTAAAAAAAGTAAATATTGCTTTGATTCAAAAATTCATACATACTTTTATTGAATGTATTAATGGAAATAGTTAGGAACATATTAAAGCAGTTGGCACATTTAGAAAAAAAATATTTTTCTCTCTTTCTCATATTAAATCAGTTTAATTTTTTTATTTGCCATTTCGCGTAAATAAAAAAATGAATGTAAGATTCATAATAACTCAGGATTTTTTTAATAAAATTTCAGAGATTCTAGAAAAATAATTATCACAAAAGTCTTAGGCTGAAAAATTTGATTTTTCGACTGATTTTTGTATTTTGTCTGTTGGAACTGATTGCGTTCCCTTAAAGCAGTGCTTCTCAAAGTTTCAATATTTGCGACTTAATATTCAAATATAATTTTGATAGTATACTTTGACGCTAAACCTGTAATACGATTTTAACCTCTTAAATGACATTTGCGTATATAAACGTCTGGCTCAGCAAATCATTAGCAAAGGAACTCGACAGTGTTTGTGAAGGATTCACTTATTTCAGAGAATTTGCTTACTTATTCTTTTTCTCCCCCTTCCCCCAATGCATCACATATACTTGTCCACGTGGAAAACGGTGGCATTGGAGAGTGAATCGCGTAATTTTTAATCGCCAGTTGAAGAATTAATTATAAACCGTACAAATTGTTAAGATAAGTGTTAATTTTTGTATATAATTTTATATATGATAAGCCAATGGGATAATTGGTAATTATCATTGTTGTTCTTAGATTAGTATTGTTAAATTAATCTTAAAATACATTGAGCAATACTGATACATTTATAAATATATTACATCAGTGTAAATGTGTATTTTATTTTTTATTGTATCAAAATGTATTTTGCTTGTTTATTTCAGTAAATTAATAATTTTTTTAAGGCAATAATTTGTTTTTGACTTTTTTTAATATACCCGCACTCCCTTGCAGAGTTATGACACTCCTGAGGGGGACTCAAACTCCCTACAGTTTGAGAAACGCTACCCTAAAGAAAGATTAAAAAAAATTCTGCTATAAGAAAAGAAGAAATATATAAAATCAACACATTGTATAATTCAAAAAAATATCTTAAATACATTAAAAATAATAATAGAAACTTAATACATCATTTCTTACCAGTAAATTTAAACATATTAATGCATCGTACTCGCCAAGGTGATAACTCAAAGTGTCGACGTGTATGAACGAGCTCGTTAAGCTAAGATGACAGCTAAAAAGTCAGAGACTTGGAGTTATCACTTTGCCTACAGACACATCCTGTATGGGAAAACTGATAGACAATGGCAAAAAATGCAATTATCCATGGAAATTCTTTGACGAAAGATAAAACTTTTCCCGAGATAACCTAGTTGCTTTTTGTTGAGTTGTAAGATAATATGGCGCTAGTTAGCAATTGCTTCACAAAAAAATTGATAAAATGTTTAATGTGCTTGTATTTTCAACATTATCTCTTAGTTGATGTTTAATAAAATAGGACATGTAACAAGGAATTTTAAACTCAGTATTGAATTTAATTAAAGTATAGTTTTCTGTTTGGTCTAACATTATTTAGTTTTAATTGAAAATTTCCCAAATATTTGACATGAGTCATATATCTTGAGGGGACATGGTACGATTTACTCAAACTTTTTTAATTTAATGATTTTCATATTTTTTAAAGTTACCTCCTATGTGTATTTATGATGTAAGTCAGGTTTTGTGCTCAAAATTTCATAAAAAGGTAACCATTTAATTTTTAAGGGAAAAGCTTGAAACTTATGAAGTAATTATAAACTGCCACTCCTCCTACAAAAATTAACGTACATGTCTGAAACTTGATTTACAAGTAGGTCAAACTATGTTTAGCAAAAACTTCTATAAGTTTTTTGATAACATGATAGGTATTTGTTCAATACTTCTTTTTATGAATGATTATTAAAAATTCCTTAAAAAATGTGCAAATTCTAAATTCAACTATTTTTTTAAAAAAAAGTATTGCTTTGATTGAAAAATGCATACCAACTTTTACTCCATGTACTATTAGCAACAAGTAAAAAAAAATTCCAAGTATTGGGCTCAATAGAAAAAGCCTTAGCATTTTAAATGAAAACGAACTAGTTATTTTATCTTTCCGAGATAAGTCAGTTTAAATTTTGATTTGCCAATGGGATGTGAATAAAAACGAAGGTAAATGTTATCAAAAATATGTGTTTTTTAAATTTAGAGTTTTCAAATTTTGTTGGTTTCTAGAAAAGTATATAACAATAATTTAGGCTAAAAAAATATATTTGGTTTTTTAACCGATTTTTGTCAATTGAACCGTACTCCATCCCCTTAAAGCATGTTCCGTTAATCAATTTGCGGTATCGGACTAAAAGTTGGAGTTTGTGTGTGTGTGTTTACAACTATATATGTCAAAAATGTGTTTTATCAACAAAAAAAATTAATTTCGATCAGTAAAATTCTGATTATTAACAAGAAATATATTTGTGGTCAATAATAATAATAATAACTTTCAGATATATTGGAAAGCAAAGTTAATATGTAAATTTTACAATTAAGTAGCTGTGGTAATCAACTATATATTTGTGGAAACATTCCTAAGATTTAATTTAAAATTGTTTTCCTCAAAGAAAAGATTATCCGCTTAAAGAAAATGGTCAAGTATAGGTTGCCTTTTAAATAGATATAGGGGATAAATAAAAGCCATTTGAACAATTTCCAAAGCAATCGTTGAGAAACAACAAAAATAAATCAATAATATGAACCATTTTTTTAAATACTATTTCTTGATTAACTGATCCCTCTTATAATTTTAATGGGTTTTTTTCAGTATAGCTGTCTTTCTCACAATAAGGTTTCAGGGTGAAAGATTCTATTCAAGTTATATCCTATTTGTCTAATTTTCTTAAAAAATAGTTTTTTAAGATATAAAATATACTTTAATATGATATTGCTCATTCTGCTATGAAATTGTTATGGAATGAAAGAAAAATAAACATTACAAAATGAAAAATTATTTACATTCCATGTGTGGCCGTTGTATTCGAGTGTTTAGGTTCACGAATTCTTGACCGCATTGTTTCTGTGCGTCTGTGGGTTCGATTCTTGGTGCTACTTAAGACCTTCCTTGTAGATGGTTTGACGCACAATAAACTTTTTGAGGCTAAATTTCTCACGTTGGCTTAGTGTGTAGAAATCAGTTCATGTGTCCTCTAGTCACTTGACCATCGTTCAAAAAAAAAAAAAAAAGAACCGTCGCCAATTGCCTTCCGCAACTTTACTAGGCAGCATTAATAAAACACCCTCACATTCATATACAAGGGGTGATCAAATGAAAAGGTACGAAACATCTCGGGATGCCATTGGAGACTCTGACTGGGATCGGATCATGCGCGGGTGCCCGCATGCGCAGGAAAGAGCAAAGGCTCTGATAAAAAGCGGCGTCCAAATGATGCGAGCACAGAATTACTCGAGCACAGAAAAAGCATTAACCGCGATGTGTTCTGTGAGACACTCCGACGCCTACGCAGGCCCATCAAGAACAAAAGGCCGGGGCTGCTCACGGAGGGTGTGGTTCTGCTCCATGATAACGCGCGTACACACGTCTCCAGAGTCACACAAATGGAACTGGACAAGTTCCAATGGGAGACGTTGGACCATCCGTCCTACAGTCCGGACATGTCACCCTGCGATTTCCATGTGTTTGGTCCACTGAAAAAACACCTGAAAGGAAAGCGCTTCAACTAGGACGACGTACTCAAGGACACTGTGAAGGACTGGGTCTCGTCACAGCCACAGGAATTCTGGGAACAAGGAATCCTGCGGCTTGTTCATCAGTGGGATCGTTGTGCTCAGGCCTATGGTGTATATTTTGAATAAAGTCTATATTTGTACCCACCGTGTCGTTTCGTACCTTTTCATTTGATCACCCCTTGTATATATATACGCATGCATAGAGATGGTCATTATAGTATGACATCCAATGAAATATGAAATAAACCCACCTTCGAATTTAAAAACAAGCACTCGGAGAGCCATTGAAGAACACTTGACATTGAAGTGTTGTCATTTGAGGGACATGATTTAACTACAGATAGTCTAATACTCAGTAGTACGTGCTGCGCATCCTGTTTTGCCACTATCTCGCCCATTGTAGCACTTCGGTCATAATGAACAATGAGTAACAATCTTCACTTTTCTGGGATATCAATACCTTGCAGCCAACAAATGACTAGAAAATGACTTGACCATATATATGCCATTTATGATTATACTCCATTATTCACATCAACTACACGTGAGCATATAGATGCTCACACGCTGACCATACACGCTGTTTCTAAAATAGATGTTTCCTGACTCCGATACAAAATATTTGACCACCCCAGAATTCTGATAAATCAGCTGATGTTCTCATTATGTTGCAACTCTACTTGAAGATACGCAGTGCATAGGCATTTTATATACTCCAACATCAGTCAACACCGCGCCGTGGTTTCGTCTTCTAACTTTTGTGATTCTTCGGTGAATATGTTACGATTAAAGATAGAAATCCAATATTTAACTGAATAACCAGGTATTTCATGAAATAACTAAACAAGTAGTTAAAGTATATGAAATTATTGAATTCTATGATTTACCTAGGTATTCGAAAAATAACGATTACTTGATCGTTAAAGTATGAAATACGACATTAGAAAGTTCTTTGAACCGGTTCTAGCTGCTTTTAGTAATTTTTGAACCACAGTTCAAAGCGTCATCACATCAAATTATTGCTCTAATAAATAATGAAAAATTAAATAAAGTTATTTCATAAAATTTAAATTAATATCCCCTTACATGTGTGTTTGAAAAGGTTTACACAATGTTTTTATGAAGCAACAGCTTTTCTTCCCCGCATACATTTTTTTTCTTCTTTTTGATATTTAAATATAAATCTATTTCTGCAACATATTCTTTTTTCCCTTTTTGTTTAACTAATACTAGCAATATGAGCAATAATAAATTATTCCATCTACCATTTCTCATTATTTATCAAATAATCATCCGCAATAGGGATAAATGTATTTATCTAGAGATTTTAGCTATTTATGATCAAGTAATATATAAAATAATTTTGAAATTATTTATTTTTCAATTAAGTGGTCTATCATTGGTTATTACATAGAGTGACTAGGTAAAGTATGAAATTTTTCATCTATTATATACTTTAACAGACTTGTCTAGTTATTACATGAAATACCTAGTTATTCTATGAAACTATACACTTTAACGGTAACATATATATATACACGCGCATAAATATATATTATGTATATAATTACTAGAATATATTACAACTATATTTTTTGAAGGAAACATACAAGCTTACGTATGACATAAACATATAATAAAATTAATCATTAGAGAAAAAAGTTCATGTTAAATCAATAAAAAATACATATTAGTCCCAATAGTACAATCATGACATTTATAGAGTAGAAATGTTTAAACAAAACGAAACAAAAATACAATGTAAGTGCATTAAAAAGACTAAAGCTAAGAGGTTTCTTAAGTACTTAGACCATTTCCACTATCATCCGACATAACCAATTAACTTATCTATGTTTGCAATGTTAGAAAAAATTCCAATAGATTTTTCAAGATGATTTTTTCTGCATATGTGTCAAACGGAATCAAGATTTGAGAAGTTTAAATATTTGGATATTGAGGGGGAAAAAACTCTCGTGCGTTCTAAGGATTAAATATTCATTTTCTTCCTTTTTATAAAAAAAAGTTTTTTTTTCATTTATTTGCCTGAAAAAACATTGATGTTTTGCATCTCTTACCATGTGAAAATGCATCATTAAATGCATCACTAACCATTTTTTTCCTTTTACTCTGTCAGCTTTTACACAAAGAAAAAAATGCTGAAGAAAAATAAAATATTATTGTTTAATATAACGTATAAATCTGAATATATGACTTTATGATCACAAAACATGTAATTTGTGAATACAGATATAAAATTAAGTATTCAAATACAAAGTTTTTTATATTATTTCTTTGAATATATCCTTTCGTTTAATTCGTTCATTTTTGAAAATTAAGTAGATTATAAAAGTAGTAAAAAAACACTTGTATTCTATAAATCCGCTTATATTCTTTAATTTCTTACACGAGCTTTGAAAATTAATCTTACAGTATTTATAAAAAATTTACTCTTAATATTCTTAGATATTGCAAACGCAGTAGTGTTAAATTTTCAAAGAGAGAAGAAGCTCAAATGATGTATTAATCACTTAACTGTGGACCCCCCCCCCTCGTTAGCGAGCACCCAAATATGTGTGAGCAAAATCGAGTATATTCAATGGTTACAGAGTAACTGTCACTAAAATATTGGATCCTAAAGATGTTTTATTTTATAGAATTGCCAATTTTATTACTAATATTTATTTAGGTGGCATAAGCTACGTTCATATTACTCCAAAAACGCAAAGAAAATTAAATACATTTAAAGGTAAGAATTTAAATGTTATTGCTCCCATGGATGACCATACCTGAAGAAAGCGTATAAAAAATCAACTTTCTGACTTTTGTTATTGCCCATTTTAGGCTAACATTTAAAAAATATTATCATAGAACATAAATACATTCGTTATGTGAACTTATACGCTGTTTCAATCGGGGCATACGGGTAGCATGAGTTCCTCTTAAAATTTCACATTTTTTATTTATTTGTTTTACTCCTTCTTGGCCTTAAAATATTCTTAACATGTTGAACTCTAAAAATATAGGCTTTGTTGTTCTCAAAAATTATAATTTAAATAGCCAATGGTCAGTACTTTATACGCATGACGTGTATGTTCGTCAGAAAACAAAATCCCACCATTTCTCCTTGACGAGTTTACTCGTCAATCACAGTTAACTGGCTAATTTAATTGTTTTCCCAATTTCCATTTGTCATTTTTATACGAGGAAATTACTCGGCCACTCACCCTAGAGAAAATTTAATCTAATGCAAGTATCATTGTAAGAATTAATGCATCGAATTCAACAACGAATTCATCAGTTAGATCAACCTGATTGAATATCTAAAGAGAAAATTCGACAAAAATTAATCTGTCAATTTCTTTAATAATATTTAAATAATGAGTTCAAAAGTATGAAATAAATTCGATTTATGTGTTTACTGTAAATAGACTCATCAATTATTTACATTAGAGCCTAAGTGTATTGGTCAATCAAGAAATCTGAAAAAAAAGTCACTACGAAAAAATGATTGGTATATTTGGTCTCATACTTTTTTAAAGTAGATTCATAAAACATACTACATCAACACATATCCAAAGTACAAAGAAAAAGTCACGATAATATTGAAAAGTTTTAACGCATATTATTTTCTCATGACTCAGGCAATTGATTTGGTAGTGATAAATATATATAAAACTGTGCTACTTATTTTTTACTTTAAAAAAAATAAATATCGAAAGTTCCTTTAAGTTTCATACTACTATCAGAGTTTTATTTTTAAACCAATTAGTTTGAGTCTACTTCCCAATAGCTTTTTTGCATTCGTGAATACTATTTTCTAATCCTTTAGAATGCCTCCTTCCTTTCTCAGTTTTGAATTAGTTTGTATATATGAATATTGTATAACAATTCCAAAATTTAACGAAGTCCTTTTTGTTATTTCCTTACATTTTCAGAAAGTATTTTTTTGTGTTTTGTCAAGATTTCCAAAAACCAAAAGACAATTACTAAAATAAATATGCAAGCGATTTCTTGATTGGAAAGGATGGGGTAAGGTGAATTCAGTAGACAGTAATCTTCATTTTTTTAAAAAATCTTTCATATAAAACTCTTTAATTTTTAATTAACACAGCAAGTTTAAATTTGAAGTTGTAAATAGAAATTTGATAGTTCTATCATCTTATTCAAAATTAAGAGTGAATGGAAGGCATATGATTTAAATGTGTTTTCAATTACATAGAGGACTGTGCCTTAATTTATGGCACAGAATTGGTCATTTCGTATTTGCTTTTAACTGTCTTAGTTTTTATTAATTATTAAATGTTTCAACTTCTCCCGAACAAGTCAATTATTTTCAAGGAAATCTTTAAATCACGATATATATATATATGAAATTAAATATATTTCAATCTTTATTAAAGTAAAACTAAAATGAAAACATTAAAAAGGAATTTAATTCAAAAAGGGAAAAATGTACATTTCTTAACTTTTGCTGAAGAATGTCTCCAACTAATCAAAACACATGGAAATTCAATTGAAGAAAAATAAATATTAAACATATTTGTGAATTGTGACACACAGCGGAAAACATTCAAATTACAGGTATGGTCAAAGAGGAGGGGCTAGTTTTATGCCAAGAATATGATGAGATGTAAGAGGTAAAAACCTAAATATTTAGAGTTCGCCATTTTGATAAATTTTAACCTTTCTATATAACAAACTAACATTTTCTACAAATAAAGAACTCAATATTTAGTACTTTTGAGAAATGAAGTTATTTTTACTATTACTTTTCCATTCCTTAAATAATATAAAACACTATAACAATTTGATTAAGTTTTTAATAATTCGTTAAATATGTTTCAATAATTACCAATACCAGTTGGTAAAAATACATAAATAGGTAAAAAATGTAAGTATTGCAGAGGAAAAATCTTATGAATAATGATTATGGAAGTGCAATTAATTTTATAGATAATATTAGCATAATAATCCGTCAAGATGCGTTAGTATACTTCTGAAAGGTTTTTTGATAATGCCCCAAAGAATGATGATTTGAACACAACTTTTCTTGCTATTAAAATATTGATACATTTTAAAAGGACTTTAAGAGAAAACTCTACTGTGGTATCATTTTTTTCTTCATTCATTTTTTCAAATATATACAAATTCCCTGTTTACTTTATGGATATGTTGCTATTTTATACATTAAATTGTGTGTAACAATTATACAGCGACTGAAAGTTAATTTTCGTTTTGCTATATTTTTAGAGAGAGAAAAGACTAATACATCAGATATGACTACACCAAATCATGCACATATTTCTTCGAGAGAAAAAAAATACGTATCCATTCCTTGAAGTAGTTAATTAACTAAATGATATATGAGTAAACGTAATGATTGTTAATCTGCAGGCGCTACATTTTAAATTCCTATACTCGTTTAAGTACTTAAGTATAACAAGAGCATTTCAAAATGAAAAAAAAATACGTTCTAGAATATAAGCATTTTCAAAGTGGCCTGTCCAAATAAATGGAAAAAAAATACTTCATTTTAAAAACGCAAATGACATTTAAGAGGAGTGGAAATGTAAGCTCTAATGAATCGATATCCTTCATTGCACTTTTATACTATTGATTTAAAGAAATAAGATCTGTCCTCTGAGTATAATTTGTGAGACTGCGTTCAAATATTAATGACTTCGTCATTAATCATCGGTGAATGACACTTAAGAAACTAATAAGAAATAAACTGAATTCTTTACATTTGATTAATGCTTTCAAGGTACGGAATTTAAAGGCTGAGAGAACTAATTGAAAATTAAATTAAAATCTATGGATAAAAACATTAATTATATAAATGAACGTAATATGCAATTACGAGAGAAGGATACGTTTCCTAAATTATTTATCCTTTTATTTAAATGAGAAAATCATGATTTGAACCAGAAAATGAATGATGAAATGTTGCAAAAAAATGAATGAATGGATTTAAGTAATTTGTAATTAACTGGAATTGCTCTAAGGGTAGCACTTGGAACGATCAACTTTTTCTACACAATATTAAAAATATGTTTGAAAACAGATTGCAATTAAATGTAAGTTATGATGTTAATGAAGCTATTTTTAAAAAAATAGATTCTTATTTAATGTAATAGGTACTGTGTTTTTACTTACAAATTTAATCATAGTAAATATAAAGTAAATATATCCTCACCTACAGTATATTCTTGCGTAGAAGGAGCACTTATAATGCAATTAATAAGATGGAAATTTACAGGTGCGTGTGTCATGTTGAATATAAAAAGAATAACTTTCAATATATATATATATATATATATATATATATAAAAAAAAAAAATATTAGCATACATATATAAAAATACTCTTTTTTGTTTAAAGGAAATGACATACCTTCTGAACTTTGATATCGAACTGGAATTGCTCTGAAATCTACCTTGTAAAATCTGATTATCGAATAGCATGAAAAGTTCAACATATTCGCCATTCGTCTTCCATTATATCAGACACATTACCGAAATCTGTCATTTTTTTTCACATCCCTTTTACTCTGATCCTTAAATGAATATGCATCTTCCGTTACAACTATATTAGATATACAGTGAAATTCGCTTAATGCGAGACTGAAAGGACTGATAAATTTTTTGGTATTAAAAGAATTTCCTGTCAACGGATATTGTAAAAGACACATATTCAACACAATTCAAAAACAAAAACAAATTATCAGAATACATTCTATTAGATATGCATATATGCAAGTATTTAATACAAATCAATGAAACAAAAACATTCTCAGGACTTAATGAAATTTAAAACAAAATTACCTCTTTTGAAAAATAAAACATTTTTACAGATTTAGAAAAATAATCTGAGATTTTTGTTTGCATTTTCTTCTTTTTTTAGCATCAAATTGTTCGATGTCACTCTCATTTTGCTACTAATTTAATCATTGGAATGTGTGTCTAAATAATTGCGTATACTTTTCATGATGTGCCTCATTTCGTATGACGTGGGAACAGAAGCTCCATTATTCCTCTCATTTCCGTCATCGGAATCTGCATCAATGTTATTTTGTGAGCTTTGAAAAAACTCCAAAATGCCTTTCTCTGCCATAATTTGGGCTATACACGCTTTATCATCCACATCTACTGCAAATAATTATTTTAAAGATACTGTAGGACAGTCCAATAATGCAGATACTTTCTCAAACATTTCATTTGGTGTCGGCTTAATTTCAATATACTCCTTTTCCAAAAGTGAAATATTTTTGTGTTTAAGCGATTTTCGTACCGTGTTAAGAGAAAAATAATGCATGGATATGCATAGTAGTTTGCCGAGACCTATGCATTATTTCGTGATAGCCGGTATTTCGTTTTAAGCGTTTTTACGTTAAACGTATTTCACTGTACTACATTTTTTTTTAAAAATTACTTCTTTAAGTTGTCAAGTTTATTTTCATTTCCTGCTTTCATTATCCACTTATACACCGCACTTACACTTCAAAAGAAAAGAGCATTACACATGTACATACTTCAGGTTTCTAAATAAAAAGGGACTAAACCTAAAAATTAAAAATTGTAGTTTGAAAGTATACGTTAAAAGTAGGCTTAAATAAATACATTGTTTTGGTGGTAAACGTATGTAAGATAAGAAATATGATTTTGAAAAAAAATAAAAAGCCTCCCCATATTCAATCGTGCTAATCCTCATGAAACTTTACCAAAAAATAAAATTTCAAATCAATATATTTAATAAACCTTTTTCTTGATATTCATTCCAAGAGAATTCTTTTCAATTTACTTCAACTTACCGCAAGACTCTTTCGAGCATTTTATCTCGCACAAAATTACAAAAAGGGAGACTCTGAAACAGTAGATTAAAATCTGTTTATTCGAGTAAAAATAAGCATATCCTTATTTTACTCAAATAACTTTAGAAAAGGGAGAGGGAAACATGATACAATTTTATTAGTTTTCTGATAATATCTAGAGACAACTGAAGCCGAAGCTATCAGTTTCCAAGCCTTACGCTTTTCTTAAATCGTTTTATAATTTAATAAATGCGACGCCTGCTTTCCGTCGTAATATATTAGAATTTTAAGCAAAAAAGAGTAATGTTTCAGAATGTTCTAAGAGCGAACGCTTCCAAAAATTATTGAAATTGCTTGTGAAATGATACATTTATTCATTTTGTCTTAATGCGTGGAGTGAAATATCGTTTACTTTAAGATATTGCAGTTTACTTTCCTGAGTGTATAATAATGGTTAAATAAGATATGGAGATATCTCTGAAAAAAAGGTGACTAAAATCCAGTTATGATTTCCTGAGATAATAGCTATTGGTATTTGAATTAAACTGAAAAATGTGTGTTTTTCATTAAAAGGAAAAATTTAGGAAGCCTATTTGAAAAAAATGTATAACAACGAAAAAAAATGTGTTTTAATAACTAAAATAAACTTTTTTCCATATTGTATATATAAAGTAAGGTCAAAAACATAATTTGCTACATAATTCTGAGCTGCCTCCAGTAAAACTGAATGAATGTGCATTTTATACATTTTGAAGAACAGGTATTTAAATAACAAACTTCAGTTTAGGTAACGAAGTTGTTTAATGTAAGTATTTGCAGGACTACTGGATTAAGACCACTTAATAATATGGGAGTTTTGCCTGCGGTTTAGTAAAAAATTTTTTAAAACAAACAAGTTAGTATGTTTGCAGTGAGAATGATTTTTCAAAATCTTCTTGATAATTCCTTAAGATGGAGAGCAGTTGGCAGGCTTGAAACTGTCAAGCTTCAACCAGACGTGGTTCGATGGTTACAAGTGACTCAGAAAGGGGTTTCCTGACTGTGGAATTAATTCCAAACAAATGGTACTCTAACCACGAAGATCGACAAAGGCCGCCAATGAGCAGGAACGTCTGCGTGTTTTCCCTACTTATCAATGAGTGCCAGAAAAATAACCTATCAATGGCTCCTCAGCTTGCTCATGATCTTGCTGTTGTGTCTGGAAGAATATTTTCCAGTTAATCAGACTACAAACATGTAGTAGAGACCGGCTTTTACGCCCGGTGTCCAGTCTCGTGTGTCCCTTTCACTGCATCCAACTGAAAATACCGCTTATTATGGAGCTGATAACATCTGTCGTGGATACCACATGAATTGGGGCCCGTCACTTTCAGATATAAGTCAAGAGATTCATCAAACGAAGTGATTTTCTTCGAATCTTCATCCGTAGATAAAGTGGAGCTAACTTTCATCCCTCTTACGTAACGGAGATCAACAGATTTGATGGCAAAGGAATAATGCTGGACAATCGTACCTCACTGTAAAGCTCCAATAATGGTACTCCAAAATTCGCAGCACTATAGGAATTAAGTCCTTGAAGTCTAAGTGAGTTTGTTTTGGATACTATGAGCACAGAACAAATTTTTGTAGACGATAATGGGCTGCCGCACAGAACTTAAGTTATTTATGAATTTCAAGAAGAGGATATTCGCCGTATAAATTGGCCCTAGAACCGCGTTTCTCAAACTGTGGGGAGTGACCCCTAGGGGGTGTAATATAAACAACGAGGTGGCGCGAGCATATCGAAATGTCGCAAATAAACATTATTTAAAAATATTATTAATTTACTGAAGGAAGCAAAACAAAATACATTCTGACAGAATAAAAATATATAAAGTAAGCATTTTTACACTGATATAATTTATTAATAAATGTATCATTACTGCACACTGTATTTGATTATTGATTTAACAATTACCAGTATCCCCATGAGCTTGTCATATATAAAAAAATTTAATACATATCTTGATAATTTCTACGGTTTGTTATGAAAATCGTATTGTAAATTCACGTCAAAGTACATTGTTATTGAATTGAATATATTTTTATAATTTGAATGGGGAAGGGGGTGCGAAGAAAATTCTGAGTAAAAAACTGGGTTGCAAGTATTGGAAGTTTGAGAAGCACTGTCCTAGAGGTTTTCCAATGAGTTACAAGTTAAAATTTCGAAAGAATGGTCTTTGTTACCACAATCATTTACTAACATCCTTACGAAAATTATGGTTGGTTTTTGTGAGGCGTTTGTACTAGTTCACGGTTATTACAATCCATATTAGACAAACTCTTAAGGAGTTAAATGCTTTATCTCTGATTCATTATTTGCCACTTTTTGACATGCTTTGCATTTTAATTCAAAGTTAAAATCGTTTCCATTATGCTATGCCTCTATATTCTTTCTCACAATTTAATATGTTTCTCTGCCATATTTCGCAGCAACACAGTAAATAGTTCATCAGTGCTCGCAGATTTTTTTTTGTTATCTTAATTTTGGGCATGAGTGTTTACAACATTTTCTTAGGATATAATTTTTAATTTTATTGAATAATTTTTTATTTGGGTTATTTTTTTCCCTAATGAAACCAAATTATTTAACTCAAAATTACTAATGCCAGAAAAAGCAAGTGATTTATATTATAATAACAAATATATTTAATTCTTATAATACATTTTTAATAAAATTAACCTTATGAATTCATTCCAAACAGGTATTCAAATGTTTATTTCTATTCGCTCGAAGTTTTGATATATATATATATATATATATATATATATGTCTATTTGATTTTTTTGTTTGTATATTACTTTTGATCAAATGCGGATATATATTTTAATCGAATATTTACATGATTAAATTAATTGAAACTAATTTTGTTCTCTCAATGCAATTTGCTATGGAAGCAATTCATTGTTTTATTTCTTATCAAAATTTTACTTAAAAATTCTTTAAAGTAATTATGAATTTATGAAATAAATCTAGGATATATATATAAGTAAAATTTATATATAGTGTATTAGTAAATACATATATCTAATGTTTTTATATTAATACATATTTTATATTTGCGAGCATGAGCATGTGTATACATGTTTTATATTGTACACATTCATTACTTTCATTTCCTTTAAATTAATTTGCCATATTGTATTTGATTTTACCTCTGAGAACTTTTTGCATTTGAAATATATTGCATTTATAAAATAGCTAGCATGCCATTTATAACGTGTAATGAAATACACTTAGTTATAGAATATTATTCAATTATAGCTTTATTTATCAGCATTAGAATTAAAAGGCGCTTAGTGAGGAATTAATTTGATATAGCATTACTTACGCTAACGTCGCTGTGATCACGAATCGTAGTGTAATCCTCAATGTCTTGTTTGCAAAAATTTTATAATAACCCTTTAATTCATTCGAGTTTTTTTTTGGATGAAAGAACGCTTTCAGATGGTTGAGAAGTAGGAAATTGAAGGTTGTTTTCAAGTGAATTAATTTATCTGTTGTGAATGTACTCTATTTTACTTGACTGGAATAGATGAGAGAATGAATTTCTATTGGTCTAAATCTTTGACTGAGCTCTCTTTACATTGGCTGCTTAAAATGAGGTAGTAAACCAGATTCTGGTTATCAGAAGGAATTTTCTTTTGTTGCAGACCAACCAACTCAACTGAAAGAACATGTCTCACTCCCCAACATCTTCAAGATGTTTAATGTAAATTCATTTTCAAAATAGTTTTCTAGTTATCGATGCCTCCAAAACTTATCAGCTTAAATATAATTAAATACAGAAAAGTTCCATTAAAATGTTTTAAAAAATTCAAAAATGAATCAAAATACATCATTTTTTTACAAGGGTTTTAAAAATGTTACCCAATTCATAACAATGTATTATTAAGATATAACTGGGTCTGTACTAGAATTATTCTCACCAAAATCTTCACAAATACAATCTTCCGTTCATTTTCAGATGTGACTAAGGTAATAGTCTTGAATTTGGGTCATAGATTTAGTACCCAAAGTTACTTTGTGGATATGAATGCAAATAAAAAAAATGGCTAAAACCCGCATTTGCTTTTGCGTGATTTCCTACACTTTAATGGGTGTATATACTTTATATCATTAGTATGCAATACTTAAGGGAAACAGGCTTTTTAAACATAGAGTCATGAAATGGTCGAAACGTTTTAAGAGATCAATACAACAAATAGACATTTCAATAAAATTGTTTTACTTTGCAAGTGTCAACATTGAGGTGACGTGAGGGTGCGTGAAATGCTTGTGTGGTGTCAACAAGGGAAATATAACGCAACTTAAAAAGGAAATTTTAGCACATTTAATGAAAGCAAAAGAGATAGTTCTTACAATAAGCGGAGAGCTTTCAAAGGGATTTAAAAAGTAGTAGAAAATGATCGTCAAGCTTAACGATGTGTATAGTTTAACGATTTCTCCCCAAAAGTTTGGAATTCAAAAAAATTGTTGTATCAAGAGCATAGAAAGACTTCAGAATGAAAGGTAGAGTTCTACAAATGATTGGTAGTGGTCCGTTAAGGAAAACGATAACAAGTGATCACTGAGAAATCAATGTTCAAGCGAAAAGAGATTGAGAACAGACAATGAGTAATGTTGTCTAGAATGTGTATACAACAACCGGACGATTGTTGACTTGGTTTACCGTGGGGCCGAATGCCTCCAAATTGATGGCCTGTTTTTCCACTGCCCTAAATGTTTTATATTATTTACAGCAGCCTAACGGCGGCACCATTTATAGTGAAGTACTGAATATATTTCATCTTCGTTTCCTTAATGGAATCACGTGTGTTTTTAACAATGAGAGACATTTCTGTTTGACAAATTTTTCTCAGTGGCAGTTGATATAGTGAAAGGTTCAGATCTGTTTTCGATCCTCTAACATTACGAAAAGATTACTATATGACAAACCTTTTCGGAAAAGGAATTGGTATTAGTGTGAAGCTGAATTGCTATTAGTATACTTATGTAGAAAGGCATTGTAATGATTTGATGAACATAGTTCCACATTCCACCCCCCCCAAGGCTAATTTACAGGAGTTCTTCAGTGTGTTGAGGCTAACCTAGTCACACATGTGTCAACAAATAGTAATAAATTCTTCAATGTTTTTGTATCTAGCTTTTAATGACACCTTTAAATCATCGATTTCATTCCTGAATAATTGAGTAAGCATCTATAGGTTCTGAACAAGCATATCTATCAAAAATTTACTCTCATATTATGTGAAATTAATATTACAGTTACAAAGTTCACATTACAATTATGCACTGATATTCATTCAAAACCAAATTTAAGTAGTTTTAATGAAAAACAAATACTAAAGAAAAATATTTCCTTTATTGATTTTATTTGAGATTCAAGGCTGTGTTTAGCATTAAAAATATGTCAATTTTTTTTAATTAATTAATAATGAACAACTTATCTAAACAGTTTGTAAGCTATTAAAGAAAAACTTTTGCATTTTTTCCTTTTAGATTTCCTTATTTCTCATTTATATAAATTTTTGTGACTGTTTAGTAAACCAGTTCTTACTGAATAATATATAATTAATATATGATTATTTTACGTCGTATATGGTAGGTAAAATATTAATTATTATTCTTTTCTCTCACAAAAGATTACTTTAAAATTATTTTTAAGATATGAAAAATGAAGGTGATTCTCAATTTTAATTTTAGAACTTTTCATATTTCTGTGACCATAATGTAATCAGTTCAGAATTAGGAAATAAATAAAAAATAAACAATCCAGAATTTCAAAAAATGAAGTATTTCAAATTCGATATAAATCTGTTATCAACGTAATCCCACAATTTTGAAATTCCATATGCTCCAATGGTTAAAATGGAGTTGAAAGATAAATTTTCACTCAGTGGATGTGAACACTTTTCGTGATAAAAATATTGCTTATACAGAATTAAATAGAATACAATAATTTTAAATAATGATATACTTATGTTTTTTGTGGAAACTTAAAAAATAACACTAAACTATACGCACTACTACGAATGATCCTAAACTTCAATAAGAACCCCGCACTAAAGGCCTACACATTTCAATTTCACAACACAGTTTTATTAAAAAGATGGTTTCTTTCTGCGAACCTTTACTTCACATGCATCACTTACAGATGCTAATAGCGGCAAATGGAAAGTACGTTGTCGTGCTTCCGGTATTTTAAGAAAGAAATTCCTTTTTCTACCTTCTTTGTATGAACGTGATTATTTATTCGTTTATTTCTTCATGCTTGGTGCAGAAACACAGTGCAAGGAATCTTGGACCATTTCCAACTCCCTTATGGATTTCGGAAGAAATGCTTTGTTTATAAAATAATTACCGCCTTTCACTTCGAAGTACCTATGCCGTCAGTGTTAGCAACTATTTCGCCATTTTCTTGGAATACTGGAGAAAAAGAACCCGAATCAAGTTATATTTCTCTTTACCTAAATGGGCCCATGTATTTAATGACTGCTAATGCTCTGGGTGATATATTTGCCTTGTCTTCTAGTAATTTATGCTGCAGACTTCATGTGTGAAAGGTTCAAGAACTAGGGCACGGTTATGGCAGTTTTTATTGTTCATTTTATTTCGTTCCATACAAAACTATATACATTTAATTATAAGATAATAAATTTCACATAGAGAAGGATTAATTAATAATGAAAACTACATTTGATTAAATGTATTCCAAATTTGGATTTTTCTAAGTGTTTTATAAATTTAAGATACATATATACTTAACCCCTTTTAACACGGTTTCGGAATGACACAGACCAATCAAGAGCCATCTTTTTTTCGTCTTCTAATAGGGTCATTACTAGACAAAAATACTTAACACTTCGTTGGACTAAAAATGCTTTGGGTGTGATATATTATCCTAGTTAAGAAACAAAATTTTTAATCTCTGCTATAAAATAATTTACATATTATTAACAAACATCTCTGAATAATTAATTAATATTATACTTCTCTTTGTTTTTATTTCATTTTACATAGTTTAAGGACAGTATTTATTTTTTATTATATAAATTGTTTATTTACAGCACTTACTTATTATAATTGTACCTTTCCATATTTTATAAACATATCTAATAAGTAAAAAGGTATTTCTGCATACATATTTATATTATTATGCAATACTACTTTTCAAATTATACAGTAATTTCGAATACAATCATTAATTGTGTGACATAAAATTCATAACTACAAAGGAACAATATAGCATTTAAAAGTTAATGAAAAGCGTAATAGCCAAAAAATGAATCGTACTCATACGTTAGGGAAAAAGGAAAAAGGGTTTAATGAAAGCACATTATTAGTAAAAAACATTGTTTAGCCATGTGGAAGAGCAAAGTCCCTTGGTACGACATATGACATTTCCTTACTGAAACGGTTGCTTGACACCACGCTACTCGATACAAATATATTCAAGAGTTCTTGAGGTAAGAGTTGTCACTCTCCCAATTAGCATTAGTTTCCGTTGCCTTGTGTTCTCCGAAAGTTTTCGTTTTGCTTCCACGTGTCTTCCTAAAGCTTTCCAAACTTGTTAGGTAAAATTTAAATCAAGGGTGCACAACTGTCATTTCATTCTGTAGATATCCTCACTTCCTAGAAGCTTCTTAACCTTTTAATACATAACTCCTCACAAACGAACTTTAAGACCACTGTAATGGTCCCTTTTCCTGATGTTAGTGGGTTGAAAACGCGTATCCTAACCTCCCTGTATACCATCTATTGAGAATCTTTACTAAAACTGAAACGACTCTCATCATCAAGCAGAATATAACTTCCTTGATGAGATACCCATATTTGTGTTCTTGACACCACTGTAAGAAGGGATGCTAATGGTCTACTATTAAGAGTACGCATAATTGCCAACAGCCGACAAATGGGCTACTTTTATGCAGAAGTCTGGCCACAGTAAGCAGTGTTACTTGTCGTCCGGTTACCATACGCGGGGTGCTAAGCAATGTTTTCTGATGGCTTGTCCTAGTCTCCTTTATTCTCCAAACTGATATACTGGCGAGCACTTGACGTTTTTTTCCTTTCCCAACCATCTCAAACCTTTCTTACATCGATTCTTGTCACGTTCGAAGTTTTCCAAGATCTTAAAACTACACTTTTTTGTCAACTCTTGCACAGCACTCATCAAGCTACGCTTCTATTTAAACTTTTCAAGCATTCTATTACTTATAAAGGCATCCTGATGGTTCTTTGTTGCTACTATGAATGTATGATATCACATTTACTTGCAATCAATGTCTAGAAAATGCACACAATGTCCTTCATTCTTTTTTAAGTTGCCTTCGCACTGAACACGCACATTCCCCGAATATGCATACCCAGCACAAACTACTAAGAGTATCTAAATCCTAATAATTTTATATTTTTGGGACTACATGTGTATGCCAGGGAAAATTTACATTTTTAAAAAAAGTAGTAGCAAATTATTTGTATGATAAATAAGCTAAAACGTACACGGAAAAATAATACAAAAAATAATAATTTTTTTAGCAATTGATATTGAAGAATGTATTCTGCATAAGTAAATGAACTCACTATAGAAAGCAAATTTGTTTCCCTTTAAAATTTACATAAAAATGCAGAGAAGACACGAAATTTATGGCTTTTGATATTGCGTCATTTACAATATAAAATGGAGCCTTTAATTAACGAAGTCGCTAAATCCCGAAATAAAGTTCGTTGAGTCATTAATATTAAATATAGATTCATCTTTCAATTTATTACTTATTTTAATTTATTAATTACATCAATGCATTTATTATTTCAATTTATTAATTACATCAATGAATTTATTATTTAAATCTATCATCTTATAATTTTATAAACCACATAAAACGATTTTCTAATCCTTAAACACTGTACATTATAAAACCAAATATTCACAAATTTTTTTTTGTAAATTAATACCTGTTTTATCTATCTTACCCATCAAAAAAAAATCTATAAGGAAAACAACAACAAAAAAAACGAAAAAAAAAACATTGTGTACTGCCTTTTTAAATTTAAAAAAGTCATTTTATGTCAAAATTACTGAATTTTTCATTTTCTTAATGTAAATCTACAAGTAATTTTGAACGTATATTTTAAATAACTAGCATCTTTAAACATATATTTGAACAAACGTCCTTAAATTTAATTATTGTCAAAGTCTATTAATTCGAATTTTAATGACATTTTCTTATTTTAAACCTACAAGTAATTTTGAACTTAATTTTTTTTAAAGCTAACAACTATAAACACATAGTAGCATATGCGTCTTTAAATTTAATTACTTGCAAAATCTATTAACTTTGTTTGAACGTTTTGTTTGAAAAAATATTTTCTCTCATAATACACTTAGCATCTTTGCAATGCACCAAAACCCCCTATTTTCTTCATGCTATAATTCGCGTCGAATTGTTTCAAATGATTTTACATTTCAATATACAAAGGGTGAGAAATGTTTTAAAAATAGTGAGAAAAAAGATCGAATCACAAGGGAAAAAGTTCATTAAATAGAAAATGCACTTCACAAGATTGGAGTTTATTTTACGAAGAAATCGTGAAATGTACTTGGTTCCAGGAAATGTTCTCAAAATAGAGGTTCGTAAAATCGAGGTCCGACTGTGTGTATTTTATAGAGATCCAAAAATCTGAACATTAAATTTATTCTGTGAATTGATTTGTTTTTACCACTATTAATGCACCATTCGAATTTCTTTTATTGCTAATAAAATTAAGATTCTCTATTTCGATTGATGACAGGCTAAAAAAGCATGCAAAAATATTGTGAAATCTTCTCATTTAATCCAACAATAAAAGGACAAAAATCTTGGAAATGCTAGTAAACGAAATTCAGTCTAATGCTCCAAACTTAATCCGGAAATCAAATGCCGGAGCACACATCGGAAATCATGAGATACATGAGCAGGAAAATCACTATGTTTCCTGAAAACATGGCTCATTTATTTCCATTATTACAAAAGCATTATTCATCATTTGTTCGTTCTGGTGAATTAGATTGTCATAGAAGAGAAAACTACGGAGCATTACTTAGTAAGAAAATAAAATTAGAGTTAAGCTGTAATATTGAAGTATGGTATGTTATTAATACCATAGTATAAGTGAACATGTGTGTACTAGAAGAATATGTTTACAATTAGAAAATAAATCAGTCAGCGCAGAATCATATTTAAATTCATTTTTAATGTGTTTAAGAAAATTGACTTTTTAGAAAAAATATTTCCTAAAATAAAATAATTTTATCCTGTGTTAATTCCATTTCCATCCATCCCATATATACACCGACTTCTACCAGACATTTCTAGAGTGTACTAACTATAGTGAACGAAATTGAACAGTTGAAAATCAATAAAAATTTTACACGAAATTACGAAAGCTTGATATTCATTCATATATACCTGTTCTTTTCTTTAAAATGAAAGTGGTAGCTATTGTTTTTGTATAAAGGTTTTTTAATTCGTTATAATTAATCATGTAAAGTTTAAATTTTATAGTTACTACATTTTGTATGGTAAGCTTTGGAACATATGTTGCACCATAAATTTGGAAACCACTGTATATAAATCATGATCCTAAAAGTATTTGCATTACATAAATATTGTGCCATTTTTTTCTTTCTTTCTTAATTAAAACTACATAGTTTTCCTTATTTTTTGCTATTTTAATTTGTCAGTCATGTTATTCCATTAAAGGAATTATTTCTCTAAAGAAACCCCAGTCATTTCTTGAAATTATTTATGTAAAAATACAAAGAGAGGAAATGAACTGGGGTTTCTAATTTAGTATAGTATTTAACCGTTTTATACAGTAGAGAATTGAGATTGATGCGTGAATTTCACCGGTTACTTAAGTAGAAAAGTATTTCAATTTAGTATACCATGTAGCACTTGAATGCAGTAGAAAATATATATTGAGATATTTCTCACTACATACTAAAGTAGAAAAGTTAAATATATCTGTTGTAGTATTATATATAGATTGAATTTGAAATATGCTGGCTTAGATTTAAAATTACTTCTGGATCAATGATTTATTTAACTTTGCGTGTTGTATCACTTCTTTTTGCATAATTATTCTTACAAACTGAAGCTTACTTTTGCTTCTCTTATTTCTTTAATATGCCTAGAAAATAATAAACTCAATAAAAAAAATTTGTTATTATTTTTAGTTATGTGAATCGAACTTTAGATTAAAAACATATAGCTAAAACATTAATACAAATAAAGTGAATTCACATAAATGTACTAAATAAATCTTAAAAATGGATTACATAGTCAGAATGAAAAACCGCTCCTATAACACTAAAACTGTGGTGTATTTATATGAATTATATTTTAATTATTAAATATAATTTCTTGACAAAAACTTATCGGTTAAATAACAAATAGTTTCAAAAAATATTTTGAAATCATCATTATTACTTTTCTATAGATTTCAAATAAATCTTATAATGTTTTTAAATGCTGATTGTCCATTTTTTAGCATTTATAATAATCCAAATGATTTTTCAATAAAAAATTCAAAAGTCAGAAACACCATAAAAATATGAGCGTTTTCTAAAAACCTCTTCGTCGGATATTTCAGCTTAGCATAAAAGCTCCACAAATCCTTATTTATCATTTTTCTCTGTGTTTGTAGAATAAATGGTTGTGCACATATAGAATTATCCCAATAACCAGTGATCTAAATATATTATCATAAAATATCTTTACATTAGTATAAACATATTTATTGAATTATAACCAAAGCTTGCAGAAGAACATCTGTACAGAAAATATTTTCGATAGACTAAGATTGATGAAGGATAAGTTTCTCACAAAGAATAAAAGTTAACGGAAATCTTTTACGAATATATTGGAAAACGATTACAGATATCTTAACAGAAAATTTCTGCTTCAAAAGCGACATGGTACTTTTAAATCCGATAGAAAATTAACTTAAACGTACGGTAAGACTTCAATCATTAATTGTCAATTTGTTTTGGAGTATTATTTAATATAAATATTGTAAATATGAGGCTTTGGGTCATAACTTACGCAATTCATTTTTCAAAAATAGTTATAGGAACATATTATATTCTCATCAAAGGAAATATAGAACATTAAAATACACTTTAGGGGCAGATTTGTATTTGTATAATGTTTTAAAATATGTTATTGAGTTTGTTTATGCGAAATATGTACTTGAAGCAATTTTCTTAACTACTTTAAATCAAGCTTAACAAATCTGATGCAGTTTACTAAAATAGAAGAATCTGTTTTTGTACGCAAATAACAAAAAGAAGATAAACCTTTTCTCGCTAACGTAGAAATTAGCCTTTTCTCTAAATGAATCATTTGTAAACAGAATTATTCTTGGTTGTTCTAATTTAGCTCAAATGCAACATTATTTTCATACTTAGTTTTTTGGAAAGAAAATTCCTTGCTAGACATTTTAAAACTCATTTAAAATATACACAACAAAAGGTAATCTAAATAGTTTTCCAATATTATGATAAAGCTTAAAATATTTTACCTTTCCATATTAATAATTAAATTCAAAATCCTAAGTTTAATTTTTTTTATTAGGGATGCGTAAAATGTAAGAAATAAAGTTGATTAACTGTAAAAAGGAATTCCTAGGCAGATGAAAACAGCAAAATTTTATATTTTACTGAATGAATTGTGTTACTCCTGAATTTTTTTCGTAACAATTTGTATACGGCATAATTACTTGTGATCGAAATTTTATTGGTTTGTAACAAAAATTAGAGCCTATATTCCTTTGAATCTGAATTTTCATTTTTTTATATTGTAAGAAAGTGTAAACGAAATTTCAGTTTTTGAAGAAGTGTTATAGACGTCGTGAAAGAACATGAATAATTCTAAACAGTTCAATAATTCTATACAGAAAGTTTTCTTAAAAGATGAAAAAATTTCGCTTATTTTGAAACGGAAAAATAATATTTCAGAACATAAACTGTTTCCTTTTCATTTATCCATTGCTAAATCAAAAACTATAATTGACTGATTTTGATCACATTTTGGTGCAAAGAATACCTACGTAATGGAATAGATTTATGTATTAACTTTATTTTTTGATTAGTGTCTATCTTGAAAAATATAAAATTACTTTTATTTTATTAAAGAGAACCTTTATAATATCATGTAATTGAAATCCAAGATTTCGCGTGACAAATTATATTACTATATACTTAATCATTAAAAATGTATTACCAGAAAGAAAAACAAACACCATTTAAACTATAATTTGCATACAGCATAGTAGAAAGAATAAGTAGTTAAACAGAACTATAGTCAGTTCGGGAGATATAAGCTTCGAAAGTAATGCACGCCGATACCGCCAGTAGCATCTAAAGTGGTTCTATCCCAGTTAGGCATTTGCTCGACCTGCACTTGGATAAGAGATATTCCATTGTGCTTCAATCCTATGCCATACTTCATCCATCGTAGTGGCTAGAAAGCGATGGTGGCCCAGTAACCTATAATTCCATAGTTTTAATGGGTGACAGATCTAGAGAACATGCTGGTTATGGTGTTGACCAAGCATCTTCTGTTTCGAGATAGGTCGGGACACGAAATGTACATTATCTTGTTGAAAGATCTCAGAAGCCACGATGGTAGACACAGTCAAGTGCTCCTTAAGACTTGTGAAATACAAAGCTGACTCTGTTCAGATTATCGAGTGCGCGAACAAGAGAACAACCCGTGCCATGTATCCATTGGCTTAATATACCATCACACCAAATGTTTAGGCCTCGTATGACGATATCGAATGGAAGTAAGCCATATAAGCTTTTCTTTTGAATATTTCTGTAACTTCCTGTCATTCGAATTTGACGTTTACATAATCAATCATCCATGGTATTGCACATTTTTAATACTCAGCTGTGGTACATTTCATCACCAGTTTTTCCTTTTCATTTATTTGCACAACTTGTGCTAAAATACTTTACATTTTTACATCGTGAGAATTATTTACAGCTAGGAGTTTTATTGTTTAATTGTGGTATAATGTTGTCATTGTTTTCACGAGTTTCATACTGGGATGCATACGAAAAACAATTGAACAGAAATGTACAGTACAAGCACAGAAGAAGAATATAGACTTTTTTTACTCCAAGCGATGCTCCCAGCATAGAACAGAAAGGGCGTCCTGCTTTCTATTCTGGAAGGGAATCCATTTCAGGCGAAAGTCCTACTTCTTTTCCTGAAGATACATCCATGCCTTATTTGGGATTTGAACCCGAGCCCACTCGAGATTACAAGCCGAGTGTCATAACCAACATACTAGGTGGGGTGGCATGGTACAAGGCATGAAGTATTCTATTTTTTTATGCAGTTAGGTACCATGACGTAATTTTTTTTTAGAATTTATTTTCACTATTTTTCAAAATAAGCAAATTAAGTGTTATCTTATTATACAGTATCTACTGTTAAACCTCAAAGCCTTTCCAAGATTACTTAATAAGTTCATCTCCAAAATCAGCTATTATTTGGGAGCAATTTATCCAAGTAATCATGAAAGCATTACTTAAAAAAATTGATTGGAAAGTTTTCTAAAATTTCCGAAACGGAGTACTTTAGTCTAATAAATATAGCGAAAAATGCATTTAAGGTATATTAGATGTTCTAAGACAAACAAAATTCTTCAAACTGAATTATTTTTTTACGAGAAACCATGTTTAATATTATTAAAAAATATTTCCTCCCAAGTAAATAGAATTCATCGCATTTAATTCCCTGAAAAATAATTATTTGTTTTGTGTGTAATAATACACAAAAATGCTAATTTGTAAAAGAGAATTGCAAAAAGAGCAATCATAAACCTTCTAATAAAATATGTTCAAAAGGAAAATTAAAACCAAATATCTTTTGGAAAAAAACAACCTTTATTTGAAAGTAAAAAAAAAGTTTTACGCTTCAGGTAATTATATTTTTGAGCAAAAAATTTCTTATAACGTTTTTATAAGTGTTTCATAATTAAATACAAAATGATTCTTTCTTTTTTTTTATTTATTTTTTGTTTAAATCAAATACTTAAAATATTTATTAAAACATAAGACATCCAGTTTTATTCTTATTTTTACTACTTATGGAGTTAAAGAAATAACAGAAGAAAAATAAAATAAAACCGTATTTTTATTCAGAAAAAAAAATCATTTTGTTTTCTGTTTTTCTGAAAATATTTTCCGTACATTAAAGAAACTTGGGATTTTGAACTATGAAGTATCATCTTAAATATTCAAGTGCAAAAAATTCGAAAGAAAAAAATTTAGATTTTGTTTAACTAGAATTCCTTTTGAAATTACAACAAAATTCCAAAAAAAATCAATATCATTAAATATCTGTCCTACCTTCAATGATCAATCAAGAGAAACAATCCTTAAAAAACATATTTCATTTCATTTCATCCTTTTTAAGAGAAAGTGAAAAAAGAATGTAATTGTATAAAATCCAAACGAAATGTTTTTTCCTTATTCAAATTAAAAGGGAAAAAAAAAGAAGAAAAAAAAGAAACTTGGCTTCAGAGTGATTCTTAGATTTCCAATTAAAGTCGTGCTTCAAAAAAACGATCAAATTCCCGTTCTTTTAATCTTAGATTATTTTTTATGCTTCTTAGCCTCAGAAGATTTTAATAATAATTTGGGGAGAAATGACAGTATAGAGTTTTGAAGGAATATCTGCGATTTAATAGGTTCCTTATATTTTAATGACCAGAATATGCTTTTTAATTTTTAATATCATCGCAAATCTTACTTTAAGATTTGCTTATAGTTAAAACTGACTGAGATCTACGTATAGTTAAAATAACTTGAGAATTTCTTATAGTTAATCATGATAATGTATTACGAATAGAGTAAAATAGCTTTGATGTTATTCCATATCAAAGAGATTAAAAATATTTTATATGTTATTGTATTTCATACTATTTTCACACCTTTTGAATGCTTGGGAAATTTACTGCCCCTTGTCCAAGATTTAATATCTTAAAAATTTTAATTTAAAAATTTGAATAAAGCCAAAGTTTTGTTTACTTTTTAATACCCAGTTTCAGCAAAGTTTTACACTCTTCTAAGAACACTTTTTAAGTTATTTTTAGAACTCATTTAATTTTTGATGGATCTGTATTTTTTAAAAAATATTTAACTTTTAATTTATTTTTTACTTTATTCCCGTATCAATGCCGTCACAATATGCTAGAGAAAATAACTTAATAAGGTATGAGATTTATGTATTTGTCGATATTTAATGACCAAATAGTTTAGTTAATGTAAAATATAATAAACACATGGAGTAAAGGATTGAATTTGTGCGTAAACACATTCATTATATAACATAATATAAATACAGTTGACTCTCGATAATTCAAGGTTGGAGGCACCAATGAAAAACTTCAAATTATCAAGAGGGTAGAAAGAAATCTCCCAAAATACACGAAGATAATTTTTTTCTAACACATTTAAATTTGAAACTATGTAATAAAGCAACAATTGTACATATGTATAAAATTATTTTAAAGAATTTTTAAAAAGTACATATTATCCAATATAAATAATATACAGAAGTGTAAAATCCTATATTAAAAGAATATTTCCAATACATGCATACGCAATCCTACGCACTTCTTCTTCACAATAGCAGTCCAACATTTCTGAACAAATGTGTAGCAAGGCCACGAATTAAACAAAATATATGGATGGCTGACAACAGGTGTGGTTGGTCTATTGTCCACTTGAACAATGAAAGCAATAAAAGAGCATTTTCACCTGAGAAACTAGAAAACACAAAAAGGGATAGAAGACAGATGGTCATCAAAGGAGCTACGTTTCAGAGGAGACAAACAGAGACAATGCAACGCAAAATTTGTAAGCACCATCCTGTTTGCTACAGGGCTGTACATGATAGTGAGTGTTCGAATCGTCGTGAGTTTTATGAAATAACTTCGAAGTATTGCATACTGTAGTCTGGCGAGCCTCAGATTTTACTTCGAAATATTGAGTACACCAAAACATACTGTTTTAGTTTGTAATATCAAGAGTTTTTCTAGGCACTGAGCATATACTTTGAATTAGCGAGAGGTTCGTAAAATCGAAGGTTTGAATTATCGAGAGTCGACTGTAACATAAAGATTTTAAGCTGTGTAATTATTAATACAACTTTTTTTGAAAAGTTTTTAAAATTACAAGAAATATAAATAGTAGGGTAAAGTAGGAACATATGGGAACTAATGTAATATGGACACATTTAAGGAAATATCCATATTACTCGTAATGGTTTTGAGTTGGTACATTGAAACTACGGCGTTTGACAATGCTCAAACGTCATGGCGACTGTGTGAATTGATTGTGTTGTTGAAAAAGGAGTGCAAACACACCATTTCTAATGTAAGTAAAACTACCTGATACTTTAAATAAGGATTGTTGAATATTTTAGTTACATTACTTCAGACTTAACACACAAAATTAATTAAATTTACATGATACCATTTAATGTCTGTACTCTTATGTGAGCGTTGTATCTGTTGGCGGAAATTGTTGGTTTTGTTCTTTCTACCTTCGACAGAATATGGGAAGTACCAGAATTTGATGAAGTAATGCTTCCAACCACAATGCAGGACCATCATCTCGTTCTGCACATCCTTTGAGATCATCTTATTTCCATAAACCTCTTCCTTATAATAATTAAGGCCAAGTTACAGCAGCACATGCTCATCTATTGCTACTACTGAATCCTTACTGTTAGCAGCATTCCTTTTGGAATGGCTGACTCCAATTACAACAATGAAAACCACCTCCGGAAATCGAGGAAGACGTATGGACATTGCAAAAGAGCTTACAAGTGCAGAAGGTCTGGCTTCTACGCAGAAGGGAGTTGCAAATGGAGGTCGTAGAGAAAGTGTAGGGGCAAAAAACGAAGAGCAACAGCAAATGCCAGCAAGACCCATCATGAATTTTTCTTGTTTATGGTGCAAACTATTATGATGAAAATCACGAATTGGAATAGGTACAATGTTGCTGCTCTTTTTCATCCTGGTTCCATGTGTTGAACTAGAGGGAGACTTCTATTGCAATGAGTGTAGGGTTATGATACAAGGTCAAGTTCTCATTGAAAGTTGTTTTTTTTAAATTTGTAATAGTTTGTGTTAATTTAAAAGTTTATATGATTTTCACCGTTTAATTACTTTTAATTCATGAATTTAATATGGACATTTGGAAAAGGTAAATTAAGGAAAGACAGTTTCTTTTATATTTTCCATAATGCGACCTGCCCATACTTCCGACGTCAATTGTGCCCATATTAACTAAGGTTTTAGTCAAATATGGGAAACTGCGTAGTTTGTTTTGGATCTTCTTTATACCACACATTGGCGATAGTTAGAGGTTTGTTCATATACCATTAGAAAGACCATACTCTAAAGTTTGGAATATCTTAATTTGGGGATAATGGAAAGTGTTTTAGTATAGTATATTTTCAATTAAGATTTTTGATGCCAGTGTTTATCAAGTTTACCCTATACTTTGAACTAAATGTTTTGTAAATGGCATATATTAATTGAAAAGGTATGGATAATCAATTATAATTTTTAAAAAAATATATCATCACGTAATATAGTAAACTTAAAGAAATGAAAATCTCTCGAAATTTTTTAATAGTCTTCCTGCTATTTTTATAAGTTAAGTTTTATTTTTCTACCTATTTTTCAGTTCCTACCATTAGTTCACACTCTCCGTATATATACAATATACACTAGTGACCAAAAGTTAAGCATAAATCGTAAAATGCGAAAAACATGGAGTAAATATTCTTAAAATTATTTCAAATTTCTTGCGGATATTAATTGGGTGAAGAAGAAATATTGGTTTATGCAAAAATTTTCAGTCGATTACGTCCAGCGCGAAACACCGGTGCATGTCGGAACGCGGAGAAACCGATTCACGCAGCATAGGCATCTCAGACAAGTTTCGTGCAACTGCTGTGTGAAGGAACGTTGTTAACCATCAAACAAGGTGAATGATGGCACAAAGACGCCAATTGGACATGTTTACGAAAGGAAGAATCGCTGGAATACTGTAATCCTCACGATCACACACCGAAGTGTCTCGAATTCTGAATGTGGACCAGTCTGTGATCTCAAGACTGTGGCGGAGATTTTAAAGAACGGGAGATTATCCGACAACCAGTATCAGGTCGACCAAGCGTCATAACCCCTCGCCAAAACAGATATCTAGTAATAAGTGCGCGACGTCAGAGGGACAATACTGCCAGAGCACTGGGTTCGGCACTCACAGTTGTCACAGGAATACAAATTTTGAGACAAACTGTTTACAGGAGACTCAATCATGCTGGCCAGTATGCCAGAAGACCAACAGTTTGCATTCCCCTCACGTCTGCGCATAAACGCGCTCGTTTGTTTTGGAGTTGGAAATATCAACATTGGAGTGTGGGAGAGTGGGCCAATGTGATGTTCAGCGACGAGTTTTGGTTTAGTCTGAGTAGTGATTCTCGGCAGTTAACGATAGGGAGAGGACATGGAACAAGTTTTGAACCAAGAAACATAACGGAAAGACATCCTTTTCCATCAAGGAGAGTAATGCTATGGGCAGGCATCATGATGGACGGCCGCACAGACTTCCATTTCTTTGACACGGAGTCTGTGACTGCTCAAAGATACAGAGACAAAATTCTTGAGCCTTATGTTCACTTGTTTCAAGGTGCTGTTTCATATTCTGCCAACTTCATATTCATGGATGATAATGCGCCTTGTCACCGAGCAGTATTGATTGAACACTTCCTTGAAACGGAAAACAATCAGCGCCTGTCGTGGTCTGCGAACTCCCCTGATTTAAATCCTATCGAGCATGTATGGGATATGCTCGAGAGACAAATTGCAGCTCTTTCGCACCCACCAAGCTCCGTTACAGAATTGAAGAGAGCTCTCCAAGAAGCTTGGAACTGTTTGAGTCCATAACTCATTCATCATCTCATAGCAAGTATGGTAAATCGCTGTGCAGCGTGCCTGGCTGTCAGAGGTGACCACACGCCTTATTAAACTGCAGCATCAGTATTTTATTTAATGTTTTCTTTCATCTTTTCTTTAATGTGTGGATCCTTGCTATGCTCAGTTTTCTTTAAAACTGCTACTTTGTATAATAAAATTAATTATTATCATTCTTTTGATTTGCTTCTTTATTTTATAACCATTTTACACTCGCATATCACGTTTCCCGCCATTCTGATTTACAGTTCCTTCATTATTCCTATAATTATCAATTATTCTCAACTTTTGGACACCAGTGTATTTCTGTCGATATTGCACTTCTAGATGGCAGTATCATTGGATAAAATAGCTTTTTGTTAAATTTGTGATGTAGATTTACCTTAACCTGAATAATCATATACTAGTAAACTTTAGTATTTCTTTTACACCCCCCAGGTTTTAAGATAAATTCTTACCTATTTTTTTAAACTTTTATTAAAAAACGAAAAACAAATTTAATGTGGTAAAAAAGTTTTGAATGTAAATTTAAAAGGTATTTTGCCACTCAATATTGTGATTCTCTCATATGTATATACATATTTATATTAATTGTAATTACTTAATAAAAAATAAATAAAATGAGATTCTTCTTTGTTGACCTAAGTAGGAATTGACTTTAAAAAGTTTTTTTTTCCAAATCACTTGTTTACATTATGCTTTCTTTTTGAAATTTGTTTATATTTCATTATCAAATAATCTACAAAAAATACAAAAAAAAAAAAAAAATTGAATAAAATTCCTCAAATAAACTTGGGCATTTTAACTGTCATAAAGAGTAAAAACGTTTTATATAATAACGTGATTAAAAAGAAATTGATTGTTAAGTTAATTTAAATTCATGTTTCTCTTAGGCTCACGACATTGCGAAGTTTTAAAGCACAATTTTTAGTGGTGGGCTTGACACATGGTCTAGTCACCACTCTGCTATTTTCCACACCAAGTCACAGGTGGATATGGAAAAGATGTTGACTTTAATAACCTACACTACTTTATTATGGAATATTTGGTAGAATCATACACAAATATGCAAGATCATGCATCATAAGCTAACAACCATAATCACTGTTCTTTCCTCATCGGTGATAAATTATTTGAACATAAATTTGAATGCACACAAATCAGAAAATAAATAATCTCTTTGCAATATGTAATATCTAGACTAAGCGTTTTTGTAAAAACAATAGTAAATATCTTAAGTTATATATTATTTTACACATAACAAACGCGTACAATAAAAAGTATGTTTAAAGGGAGTTAAGATTATTAGTTAATTTCATTTAGATTAATATATACCTTCAAAACATGTGAAGAAGGTATCAGGGAACTCCTCAGGGTGTTTTAAAATAACAAGGTTTATTTCCAAAAAAAAAAGAATAGCTCTTAAAAAATTATTATTCTAGTTAACACTTTTGGAACACTTACAAATATTTTTGTAATGATCTTTTAAGAACAGTAAGTGAAGAATTACCTGGTATATGGGAGGTTGATATTAACGTTCATCATGATCATCATTAGTCATCTCAACGTTTATTGAAAAAATAGCTAGGATGAAAATAGAAAATTTAGATGATGTTAAAATATTGAATGGAAGAAAAATTAAAATCTTGAAATTACAAAAAAATAATTCACATAAGTTATGTTCATTCTTTGAGTTTGCCTGGTTCTTATATAAACGATTTTTTGTTCTGGTGTATATAAAGAATTATCATTAGTGTTCGACCAGAATATCATCAATAATTTTTATGGTGTTCAAAGTTCATTATTAATTTGATTTAAATACCTTATATTAAGTATTTCTTTAAGTGAAACAAGGCAAAATATGACAATTATTTATCCTTTACATCTCTTTAAGAAATGCTTCTTCTATTTTTATAAACTAATATACATAACAATGTTATGACATTATTTCCATTATTCCAAAACTTGAATATAATTTAGTTAAATTAACATAAAAACACAGTCACTGAACTTCTACTAAATTTTAAAAGATGTTGCTAATATTATATATTAGTGGGATTTTAATTAATTTCTTATAGAATTCTTTGAATAGTAATAACCAAATAATATTTTAGAATTTATAAAGAACGAGACAATATTATGTGTGTGTTTTTAGTTTTAATATTTTATTAATCTATATTCAAAAGAATGATTTTTTTTCAATTTAAGCAAAAGAAAATGTATACTAAAATTTTCCTACTGCTTGAATTATTTGAGAGAACCCAAATTAGAAATAAAATAAACAACGGTTAATATTTTTATTTTAAAGATATTTTAAAAAATATCAATAGTATTTAGAAAAAAAACTTCATTTGCAGAAAACTTAAAAAACAATTATAATTTTTAAATCTTCTTTTTTCATTTGTGATGATTCCCAACAAAACAGCATTTATTTTGAGTCCACATTAAGTATTAATATTTTCGAAAATGCTATTCATTTTGGTTTGCATTCTAAGGCAAAATTATAACTCGATGTATCAAAATTTGTATATAATAATACTTTCAGTAATGTGATTTCCTTCCAGGAAACAAATTATCACCTCAAAGAAATGGAAATATTCCACAAGTTACAGAAATGGTTTTAAACAAATTTTATCTCTTAAATAAATGCATAATTGTGCTTCTTAAGTAACATTAGTTATAGTTCAAATATTCTACTAAAAATCTATATAATTAGTAAATTTAACTCACATTACAAACCAGCCCGATATGTTGCAAAAAAAAACCGATTTTAAAATATTTAGTAAAAAATATCATTTTAAATTGACAAACTCTTGTGGAATTTTAAACATTCTTCTGTACTATTCCATCAGTAAACTTGTTTTATTTTGTTGTCATCATAATTAATCCCAAAATAATTAGATTGTTTAAAAAAATTCTCGACTCTTTAATTTATTATTGATATATTTTTTTCTGATTCTGGTCGGATCATCTTATTCTTAGTTTGCTTGAAACGGATGGAAAAAAACCGTTTAAATAAAATATGATTTATTGGTTTTCTTTGACCTTTGAATAAAAAAACACGGACAAGTTTTACAATATTTGCTCCAGTACACATTTGTTAGTTATAACTGAATTGCCAATTATATGTTTTAAACACCTTTGGTCGTATAAAATTTTTCAAATTTATTCCTTAAAGTTAGGAGGTGAACAATACTTGAATCTCAGAACATATTATTTTACATTATAATTATTCCCTAATTATGAATACAATTCCGTCTAAATATCAATAAGCACTGGTACTTTAGTTCTAAAAATATTTTATCCTGTTAATTAAGAAAAGCTAACACGTCGTGTATTTTTTCGAATAATTACTAAAGTCTGCCTTATATTGTTTCTCTACGACATTTATCTAACATTAAATGACATTTCATTAATGACATTGTCGTTTTAGACAGCGCAATTTATGTAATCATTAGTAAATTGCAGCGTATAATGCATGACCTGATACGTAGACATATATCATTAATATGAATATATCCATTATGATATAATATCATGTAGTATTAGGACAATTTAATTTAATAATCGTAATATGAAATGTTCAGGAATTCAGACGCATATCATATCTAAAACTAGGATAAGGAAAAATAAATTAATTTTAAAATTCATATTACTACTAAGTAATCCGACTACTTCTGACAACTCTTTTTTAAGAAAATGGATATGTTGGGGATTTTTTCCTGGTTTTTAGATTTGTTTAGTACATTTTAAGAAAAATATGCTAAAATTAAGATAATAAAAAGAAATTATTATTACTAAAATTGGAAAAAAAAATGGTAAAAATTTACAAAAAATAACACAAACGTGGCCCATTCTGTATCAAAATTTTATGAACAAATTTTCAGTTTTTCAATTCTGATATGTTTTTATAATATTCATTTTTAAAATGATCTTCAAGATGAAAATATTTTAATTTTTACAAAAACTAGAGCACATTATCTTAGTTATTAAATGAAATTGCTTAAGATAACAGTGAATATATTCACATAAAGGACTGTAAATTTTGTAATAAAACAGTTATTGATAAATCTGAAAGTTAAAACACTTCGATTATTATACAGATCACACGCAAAAAATGCCAGTCAATTATTTTCAAAACCTTTTGAGCAATCGCTGTCCCCATTTTAGCATTTTCACATAAAAAAAAAAAAAACACTTTCCAGTAAAACGCGTTTTAAAGTATGGCATCTTGCTTAAAGTTATGGCATTTGTTTTTACTAAAACACTTGTAGGTTTTGTTCTAGTGAACGGAAAATAATAAACTCGGTGTTTTTATAAATCTAATAAGATGGTCTGTAAGATAAAATCATAAAAAAATGTCAATTTTGGGCAAAATTCACAATTTTAGGGTAGTCATGTACCTTAAGAATAATTTTTCCCGTATTTATTACGTCAAATCTAACGGACGGAAGGTTTAGTTCAAAATTTATATATGAATTAGGGGTCAAGTTGCTTGACTACGTTCGGAATCATTATTTTTGGGATATATTTGGTGTCAGTTGAATTAGAATATACATACTAAATTTCTTTAAGGATATTTTTGCAAGGAAAATTTTTTAGAAGAATAAATAAAGTTAAAAGCAAAAATGAAGTTAGAATGACATATTTTCAAAATATTCTCCTCTTATAAAAAATGCTTCAACGATATAATAATATTTACCTATCTTTATATATATAAATCTCGCGTCACAATGTTTGTCCTCAATGGACTCCTGAACCACTTAACCGATTATAATAAAATTTGCACACCATGTGCAGTTCGATCCAACTTGAGAGATAGGATGGTTTTCATTTCAATTTATCACGCCATAATTTTTTTATAGCCGGAAATGTGAAGAATCCTGAAAAAACGTTGCCAGATTCCCGTAAGGATGCTCATTCGGATCTCTCGACGTTATTTCTGAATTTCGTCAAGGTCATTCACGTTGCGTTAGCTTTGTGTTTGGAAGATGGGAAAAGTTGAGGTAGTTTTGAGTCTCGCTGCGTAGAAAAAGGGGAATTCCCTCATATAACCCATCACAACCGATGGTTTTTTTTATTCTTAAAGATTGATTTATTGAAGAACAGTAGAATATAAGAAAAAAAATATCATAAAAATTATAAGGAAATATTTTTAAATATATTTTTATCACATAGTATTATTTTCTTTTTGAATTTCATACTGTGAAATGAATCAATATCGTTGCGTTTAAATAAAAATTATTTTTAAAACTTTTAATATCAGTGATTTAAAAAATAAAAGCCAAAAACTTTTTTGAACAAACTTTAATAAAACACTCAAAATACTTAATAATTAATAATTTTTCCCGTGTGTCGAACATTTCAAAAAATCCTCACAAGACCCCCAAGGGGTGTTGCGGGGGCGGGGGTTTAAGGGGCGTTATAAATTTTTATTTTTAAGTTATTAGACGTACAGTCTTGAAACTTAGTAAGCAGATTCTTCTCATAGGGTAGATATACGCTAAAAATGGGTTTCGTGAAAATTGCCCCCAAGTGGCGTTGAGGGGACTTAAGGGGCGTTATAGATAATTATTTCCATTTTTAAACTATTAGACGCACAGTCTTTATATTTGATAAAGAGATTTCTTTCATAGAGTAGAGATCAGCTATAAGAAGGTTTTTGTGAAAACAGATCTCTAAGTGGCGTTGCAGGGAATAAATGGCGTAAGAGATAAATATTTTCGTTTTTAAACTATTTGACCTACCTGCTTGAAAATTGGTAGGAATGTTTCTTTCATGGAGTAAATATCCGCTACAAAACGGGTTTGGAGAAAATTGACCCCCAAGGGGTGTTGCGGGGGGTTAAGGGCAGATATAAATAATTATTTCTTCTTTTAAACTATTAGACTCATAGTCTTGAAATTTGGTTAGCAGATTCCTCTCATAGGATAGAAATACACTGCAAAATGTGTTTTGTGAAAATCGACCCCTAGGTGGTGTTGCGAGGGTTCAAGGGGCGTTATTGATAATTTTTTTGCATTTTTAAATAATTGGACGCACAGTCTTCAAATTTTGCTAAGCAGATTCCTTTCATAGAGTGCAATTCCCCTACAAAATGGGTTTTGTGAAAACAGACCCAGAAGTGGCGTTGCGGGGGATCAAGTGGCGTTATAGACAATTATCCCCATTTTTAAACTGTTCGACGTACAGTCTTGAAATTTGATAAGCAGATTCCTTTCGTAAAGTAGAGAACCGCTACAAAATGGGTTTCGCGAATATCAACTACTAAGTTTAATTTCGGGAGATTAAGAGGCGTAATCGATAAATATTTCCATTTTTAAACTACTTGATCATCCTGCTTGAAAATTGGTCCTTTCATGAAATGGAGTTCCTCTAACAAAGAGTAAAATGAAAATTGACCCCAAAGATGTTTGCGCGGGGTCAAGAGGAGTTACAGAAAAAATTCCTGTTTTTAATTGTTAGACCCTATACTTGAAATTTGTTAAGCATGTTTCTTTTGTTGAATAGGGATCCACTAAGAATAAATTTTAATCAAATCAAGTTCTGGGGGGTTGCAGGGGGTTACTGGGACATTATTGACAAAAAAATTACTTTTTTCGAGCTACAAGGACTATAATAATGAAATTTGGTTTGCGTTTTTCTTTTGTTGAATTGAAATCCGCTAAGAGCGGTAATTTTGGAAAACGGCTCTCAACGGGATTACGGGGATATTGATAGTAAAACTTTTGCTTTTTTCTGTTAGATTTAGACTTGAAATTTGGCTTGCATGTTCAATTTACGGAGTAGAGATCCACCGAAATTGGTTTTGTGGGAATCCATTTGGTTTTTGAGTTACGAAAGAGCAAACATCATTCTATGCTTCAATTTTAGAGATTTTTTAGAAAATACAAATTAGATGAAATCTGCCCTTTTTTTTTTATCAACAGGTGACAGTTACAGGTATAAGTATATTTTTCAATTCAATCGAATTCTTAATGCTAGGACTTAGATATCAATAATTTATACATATATATAAGCAGTAAAAATTTATAAAACATCATGAAATACCCAGCGAAGCGGGCGGGTAACAGCTAGTACATATATAAAACTAT